>JAOTQY010000016.1:16607997-16627394 GCA_026413445.1 Dolichallabes microphthalmus | reverse complement strand
TTATATTA
This sequence comes from Dolichallabes microphthalmus, assembly GCA_026413445.1. Taxonomy (NCBI): domain Eukaryota; kingdom Metazoa; phylum Chordata; class Actinopteri; order Siluriformes; family Clariidae; genus Dolichallabes; species Dolichallabes microphthalmus. Next base: position 16,627,386 of record JAOTQY010000016.1, on the reverse strand, counting down.
TATTATATTATACTGATTCATCTTCAGGTACCATCTTATTATGGTCAGTGTTGCAGTGTAGGTGAGGAGACTGTATCACAAATGATAGGACGCTTGTCAGAAGCACACACACACACACACACACATTCACATTTATAAGTACTGTATTCTAGAATAGCTAATCTGTTGACCTGGTGAGAGTAAACCAGAGACCCCAGCGTAAACCCTTGCAGACATGTGGAGGACATTACAGTATTATTACACAAACATTGCTCATATCTCCACTCTTGTTGTAAATGTACAATTACTGTTGCAAAATACTGACTATTAATAGAAAGCGTCCACCGCAGGACTAATACGGCTTGGGCAGCGGATGAGTCTCAGCACAGCAGTTACACTAACATAAGGTGAAGCACCGCTGAGGTTCTGAGCCCTGTGAACATTTCCCATCTGTAATATCAGATACACCTACGTTGTTGGTTGGCCTTTTACGCCTAGAAATATATTTAGACACTGCGGTGTATCTTTTTTCCAAACATAATTCATGTTCGCCTATATCAGTGTCTGTATCCCACCTAGTGATGATGATGAGCTCAAACCAGCTTTGATATTAAGGTGTCGAAAAACCCCAGGAACTGTTCGTACCACCTCATTGTCAGTGTCACTGTTGTACTGAGAACATCGACTATCCAGATAATATTCAACAGTGCTATGAGGTAAAAAAAGAAATTATGCATCATAATAAGCCACACTTTCAACCACTTTATAGCTAAAAAAATGGACTCTGTGGTATGATTACATACCTGTGGATACACTGCCACACTGTACAGGAACAAAAGATTCCTAGAAAATGAATTAATTAATGAATAAATAAATTATTTCAAAATTAAGATCTGAAATGCTCAGATCAATGTCTTCTGTCACTGTTGCTAAAACAAAGCTGCATTTCCAGCGTACACCAGCAGGAAGCAGTGTAAGCAACAGGACTGGTCATGTTGTGGGCCACCTCATAAACAAGCAGAAGCCATTTTTCAATGGGAGATTGTAAAAACAGAGACAGTTGTATTTGGCGTGAATTCCTGCGATCTGGCTGTGTTGCATCTAAGGCTAACAAAGCGCTCAAATAAGTGCTGGTCTCTTGTTCACATTGCGTCATCATGAATCATTCAGACAGTGACTGATTCTTTCGTCAATTACTGTGATTGGCAAAACAAAATGAGAAGACTTTTTATGTAGAAACATGCTCACAATGAGACAGGAGAATGATTTGGTGGAAGAATCTTTATTAAGAAAAAACTTTATTGGTTCCCTGTCAGTTTGATGTCTATCATGACTGCTATAGTGAAACAGGTCTGATCCCATGCACACTGTAAGGTTCTGCTCCAATCTTGGAGAAACCATGCACAGCAGGTGCTGGAAATTTCAGGAGCCAAGATTTGGCAGTACGTAGACCCGGGTGGTAGCACAATCATTTCTAACCTCTCTTTTATCCTTCTCATCCAAGTCTGGCCACAGCTGCACCTTGATGCTGGTCCAAGACAAGCTCCCTTCTATTAACCTTTACAGGAGAAATTGACACTGCAGGTCTGAGATCAGTGTAACAGGGTTTCAAACTACACCACAGCAGGCGCCGGCTATAGGAACCAGATGAGCTTGAAGTCTTTACGCCATGGCCTCTGGCAACCTTGCGGTCACCACAGCAACACATCTGCCATACATTTTCACTTAGTTTGCTGTGACTTTTAAAAGCAGCCATAGCGAGATCCTTGATCACACAAAGAAATGCATTGCGAGCGCTCCAGAAGTGCAATCTTTGGTCTAAATCAGAGCAGACATTCTCACAATATGATTCTCGAAGGCTTTGTTATTAGGAGCTGCCCAAGTGGTTGATATGAGTCAGCTGACATGCAACCAAAATGTTATGTCAGATTGAACTGAGTTGCAGAGAAACATTTCTGTTCATCTTAGACAAGAAAAAAAAATGGCTGTCCACTTTATGAGTTATGGAAATTTGTCAAAATTCAGAAGCAACAGGGTGAATTTTGACTTTTTACATGGAGCTCCTTGTGCTGGTTTTGGACTAACAAGCTAAAAAAAATGCAAGAAGGGTTTAGGGAATGAGCTATGCAGCTATTCAACTCCCATCACTGTGCTACATGTGGACAGATTTAACTGTCTGGAAAATGCTACGGAACACTTCGATCAGAGCCCAAATATTACAACAGGGAGTTTCAGGGGAAAATGGGAAGCGAGGGAAAGGGAGGATGAGAGTTCGGGAATGAGAAGGGGGACCAAAAAAAAAAAAAAGGTGATCCGATCGAAAAAGTAGAGGAGAGTGCAATAAGAGAAATAAGTGAACAGAGGGGGAACAGAAAAGGAAAAAAAAAGAAAAGAGAGAGAACCGCAGACTTAAACGGGTACGTGTCTGCTGGAAACCGCCATCTGTTTCCTTTCCAAATTCTCTCACGTTTCAGGATTCCTGCCAGGCTGTTGTGCTTTTATTTCACCCCAGTGTGAGCGTGACAACTTTGATGAAGTCTGAGGATGATGAAGACGATCGTAACCATGAGGCATATCATGTGCTGTTACTGTGTGGCTCGCCCTCTGATCCTGTGGGCTTGGCACATTTCAGCACCATGCGATATTCTAATATATATCCACACCGTTTAACAATGTCTGCGGGTAAATCACGTTATATTTATTGCAAACTGGTTTAATGCCATATAGTTTTGCAAAGGCGTGCTTTGAGATGAAAAATGTTGAGACCTGGAAACTTTACATGCATCATAAATGGATCCTTTCCCACATGTTGTGTACACACAGTACTTTTTTCAAGCTAAAACCTTTCGAGTGGAGTACGGGAATTTCAATCAAAGCTTACGTCTGCATCGATAAACCAAGGGATTTCACGGACACTCGATAGAATAATCCCCTATTCATGGTGCATCTCTGCCTGAAAGTAATATTAGTCATTTTCTGACAGTTTTACGAGACGTTTGTGACGGGCTGCCGGGTTTTCCATTAGACAGATGTGCCAATGGCCCAGCCTGAAAAATCAAAAGAATCAGAAACTTCTATTAGCTAAACACATTTTCACACATGAGAAATTTTCTTCGGTGGGTGCATATATGAAAAAATCCCGCACACAAGGCTAGCACCATGAAAAAAAAGAGGGATTTAGGACTTTTGTTAGAGAGAGTGAAAAAAAAAAGAGTTTCTATAATTAGCAGCATCCTATTTGCGAAATAAAGAAGAAAATAACGTTTAGAAGTGAAAGCATGTGAAAAGGTATGTTTTGTACATCATTCGTTTTTCGAAAGAATGTTTGGGACAGCCTTGAGAATCTTAAAGCAATCCTAAGCCAGGTTTCAAGGCCCACGAGGCTCCGACCTGAGACCGGAAGCGTCTGCTACGAGCAGAATTAATGCACTTCTCAGCCACGAGTCAGGGAAACTCGAGAAGATTTTTTTTAACACAGGAACGGGCGCCGAAAAGGCGACATCGTAAATTTTAGAAACCCATGCTGCCCACACCACCCCCTAAAAAAAAATAACAACCTTGGAATATGCAGCAGTTTTTCGCTTGCGGTAGAGAAACAGAAAATAATATTTGTAAAATGCACAACAAATTGGTAATGTCTATAACCTACTGTTGATCATCTAACCCTTCTCAAAAATGTGCTTTTTCTTTTTCATTTCTGTGTATACTTCTTGAATTCTCAAAGACAAACAGTGGATGCCGTTAGACACTGGTCTATTTAATCTTAATGCAATGTACTGTAATGAGCCATATCTTGTGGGGGCATGGAGTCTTAAAGAATTGTGCTTACAGACCAAATCGTCACAAGGTCCTCTGCATGCCCCTTCGATATTTTCATATAAGCACTACAATGCGTGCAAAACACAATTCTAGTTATCATGCTCTATATAGTTTTCATTTTCTCTTTCATTTATTCTCACACATACACACACACACGCACACTGACCCTCCTTTCTTCAAATTAAATTAGCTTCTACACCCGGGACTTTGAATTAGCACAAATCATGATTAAGTGTTGGTGCAGGATTGCTTCTTAATTAAAATACAGTATAGATCTGCACTGACATTAGATGTCTCAGCAAAGTTTCAACATGTGCTACAAGAAAGTAGCCACCTAATCATATACAGAAGGCCAAAAAAATTGATTTTAAGATTCAATGTCAGGAAATACAAATTAGACTAGACTGAGTAAGAAATAATGAAGCTATCTCATTATAACAGAACAGATGTGCTGTATTTACAATTGTAACCTTTTTGCGACATCCTATCAAGTGCTCTATAGCTCACCTAAACCCTTTAGACGAATGTCCGCAATGTAGCGCTCAACGTTTTGATAATTAACACTGACCCGGAGGCAAACGCGATTAATATTTCTACATCGAAGCCTCTTGTGCGAAACGTTGTAAATAATACATCGAAAGCAGTGCAGTGGTTTGCCCTGAGCTGGTCTGAAACAGCCCATGAATCAGTGGGCAGGGCATTAAACACTGACATTTATTCGCCCATCATTCTGTTGATGTCCATGGAGGCAGCGTGAGGTGTGGGGTCTGAACCGTGGGTATGAACCTCTGAAGGAGTACAAACTCTCACGCTGCTACGGAGCCTTCTCGTACGCATTCGGTCAGTCCAGCCTCAGCGAACCAAACCGGTTTTGTACTAGCAGCACTTGGACAGCATTATGGTGCCCTTTTCCCACTATTTACACCCAGAACCACTGAAATGTAATACCACCGACTAGTGTACTCTCTCTCATACACACACACACACATATATACAAACATTGTAATATTTAAGCCATGGGTCATCAATTTTATCCACAAAGAAGCCACACCTGATTCAACTCGTTTAATCGGTTCACCTTGGTCTCCAATCAGCTATGAAGTGTGTCTGTAATTGAGCTGGAATAAAAGCCTGCAGTCGCATCAGCACACTGCAGATAAGATCGAAGACCCAAGACTTAAGCAACTGCATTCAGTCCCAGGCTTTTTCGAGCCCTCCATGATGTCCTTCTTGCAGCATTTTACTCCCTGAACCATGTGTAGGTAATACCACTTAGTAGTACGCACACACACAGAACCATACACACCCAATTATGTAAGCTTCACACCCATTTTACTTAGGCATTTACAGCTCAGGCTACCAAAAAAATAATAAAATTTGTACTTTTAGTGCCCGGGCCCGGCCACTGTATGATGTCCTTTTCCCAGCTTTAACACACTAAACCATGGATGTATAATACCAGTTAAGCAGCGCTCTCCTATTTGAGACGTCCCTCTCGCCTACATCTGCACCCCGAACCGTATCGGCTCACGCACGCCAAGCATTAGCATTTGCATTTTATTGGAGCCGTGGAGATTTAGAGTGCTTGATACATCAGCTTCGAGCAGACAGAATTAGTTAACAATGCATTATCTGCCTTTTATGACTGCCATAACTCTCCTGCTCCCTCGGCCGCAGGAGGAGAAGAAGGGCTGCCGGGGAGGGGCTTGTGCGAGCACGAAGGCTTTTGTCTCAGTGCTTTGCTGCACTTTGAACACGACTGGCACCCAAATTGCGGTGGTGCTGTACCATCGTGCACGGATCAGAGATGGTGCGCGACTGAGGTGCCATGGTGTCCTGAAGAAGCAGCCTGGATGGATGGCCTTGTGCTAGTGAAAGACTGAGTACATCTTAAAATATTGAGAGAATCGTAGCACTGCATATTCTGCTCATGGCAAAGTTGCCTTGAAGGTCAAAAAGCACATAATATATTACAGCCAAGGGATCTGGAAGGGAACAGCTTTTTTTTTTTTTTTTTTGCTTCTCACTTCAGTAAACAGTGAGGTCCTGGAACCCAAGCACTGTGTGGAGAGAAAGTTTGTGTATGTGTGTATTGAGAAAGAAAGTGGTGCAGTGTTAATACAGCCCACTGCAGCAGCCCTTTCCCTGGACTCGGGCCCCCCGCCACAGCTGCTTGCCAGCCCCCTCGACACTCATCCATTTGGCTAATGTGCAATGGCACCAAAGCCTAGCAAAGCCCAGTGGAGCTCATTTGGTCGAAAGGCTGCAAAGACAAACTGCTTCCTCGTGCATCTCTGCTTTGACTTGTGCTGGCTCCTGACGAAACACCCATAAACACCTACTAACCCGAGCTCCCATTTTAGCTGGCCGGATTTGTGAAGGAGCGCAAACTAATTCGAGGATCAACTTACTTAAATCCAAACACTCTGTCTCGTTTTATGCTGTTGTGCGAGACTATTAAGACTGTAGTAAATAAGCACATACACTCGCGGGCAGGCGTCTTTTTCATCTCACAACGCTAATTCAATTCCAGCTGCCTAGTAATTTTCTTAATTACCAATGAATGTAATCATATGCATGGATTTATACCACGCAGTACGGTGTAACGTACATAAATGCTTCTATACCTACTATCTGAACTTGAAAGGACTTTCCCTCAAATGGAATTATCTTTAGCAGAATCTTCGTATATACTCTTGGTTCTCAATCAAGAACATTTGGTCCCTATAAACAGACACACACTTTCACACTCGTACTCTCCACTATGTCTAAATGGCTGTTTTTCTTTCCAAACTCCAAATCAGTTGGCTCTCCACTCTTATTTTCTAAGCCTCACTACCAATGCAGATCCAAACCGTCAGAGAGCTTCCCCTCCAGGTGGAGACGTCGGTGTGTCCGGAGGGGCCCGGCTCGCCATAAAGCATGCTGCCTCGTACTCCCTCCACTCCCCACGGCTGCAAATTTACTGGTGACCTTTGCATTCCATTTGGAGTGATCCAGCTTTTCTCTTTCTCTCTCTCCCTCTCCCCCCACTCCTTCACTTTGGAAAATTCCACTGCCATTGAGGTAGGCAGGAAAGCAACCAACTATGCATAAGAGCTGGAGGGGGAAAAAAATGGGGGGACTGAAAGATTGCTTGTCTTTAGAGCTGTGAGCTGTACAGAGGTGAGAGGAGCTACAGGCCTCCCAAACACATTATAGAGTTGTTCTGTATTTGGACAGCTCTAACTCATCTGAAACCTGGAGTTCATAGTTAAAGTAGTAATAATAGTAAAAAAAAATTGTTTGCATTTTTTGCCACTGCTTTAAAATAAATTCAGCAGCATTTTGGATTTCTCTCAACCTTTTTGGAAAAGCTCTAAAATGAATAAATACCATTCAAAACAAATCTCAAACCTGAAATTAAAACAAATTCAAATGTATGGTTTTTTTTTTTTTTTTTAAGAGATTTTGAATAATTTAATAAAATCCCCATTAAAAATTGTTTAGATGACAAAAAAAAAATTGTGACAGTTACCAAATACTTGAGTGTTGTTCTGCCTGAAATTAAGCAAGAAAGCAGCTCTGGCTTCTTGAACCTCAAATCTGTTGTCAGAGCAAGCGGTCTTATTTATAATTTCTTTATTTTGATTTGACAGTTTTGACTGAATGTCCGCAGCAACATTCTACACTTACAAACACAGCTGTGAGAAAGATAATTCACATGTAAGCAATGCGTGGGCTAAATTAGAAAATGCTTGCCAAGAATATCAATAATAGCCACCATGAGGAACATCTTAAAACCAAATGTCAAATGCTGTACCACTAGGTCATGGCATATAGCTACTGCATGTGTGCTGTGTAAAGAAAGTGTATTTTAAAATAAAGAAAAGCATCCGTTAAATCCGAAAAAGAAAAAACCAAACAAACAGACAAAAAAAATAAACAGCTCAAACTCTTTTTTGGTCCTTCTGTGTACATACTCAAGTTTTTGTTTTTTTCTTCACCGTTTAGTGAGCTTGGGTTTTAGAGGTAAATTTACAGTTCTCTACACCAATACAAGTAATCAATTCTACAAACAACATCCAACACTAGAACAGTTTTATATGATGTGATGTTATGGGCTGCGTTAAGCGTCGAGCTGTGAATAAGTGTGAAGCTGAGTAGCACCACCTGCTGGAAAAAATTAAACCTGTGTTTTTCAACTTGTTACAAACCAAAAGTCACCTACATCAATGATAACCGTTCTGGCTTCAAGTCTGTCTTTAAACTATCAAATCAAAACATGACAGTATTGTGGAGTTAAAATGAAAAACCTTTCAAATTCATGTGGAAAACTAGGTTTACTACAATTTGATACAAGACATTAAAAATCTATAGGTAAAAGACATCAAAATTGTATTCTGGACACACATGAAGATCTGATGAAATTATTTAAAAAAAAAAAAAAAAAAAGGGAAAGTACTTTCATAACATTACAGGACAAACAAAAAACTCAGGGCTTACATCTGAATGAGATATATATATATATCTATACGTATCTGTATATATAGACAACTGCCTTGACAGGTAAGCAAAAGTCCAATCTGAAAAGAAAGTAAAACTGGAATTCAAACAGACATTTTTGTTACAGTATCTAATCAGTCCGACGCACAACTGATAGGGTCTGTTTACAATGTTTTTAACTTGGTGTCTATAACAACCCATCTGATCCGATTTCGCAAACATATAAGCTAAGAAAACAAGTGTCTGACTATATACGGCATGACGTACAGACACACAAACTACATGGTTGAACTATTATCTTTTTTTCTTTCTTTTTTATTATCGGAATCAGTAGCTCTGTCATGTCAATGAAAGTCAGGAAGTTTAGTTTATTGGGTTAAATTTATTTGTCCAGTGGCTCTACAAACACAATTACACACCTGAGCTCATAACCCTATTAAGGACAGGTTCAGCTTTGATTCATTTCCTGCTGGAAATTTGAGAACTGAACCTCGGCAGGGACAGGAAAAAAAAGAATTAAACTTTGTTTTATCCGCAAAAAGCCCAGTGTCTCTACAAGTTTTCGCTCCGAGCACAGGTGACACCCGATTTCACTTTGATTTATTAGTAGGTGTGACTTCTATCTATCTGTCTGGTCACAACAGCCTCTTACGGGTTAAGGTGGTGGCCACAAAAAGAGTAAAACACTCCAAAAATAGCCACAAGGTGGAGCACTTGGGTACAAACATCACTGACTCATGCCCTGACAAACTTAAAGCAAAACACAATTATTACCAAAAGTGATACCTGTTTCTCCCCATACAATTGTAGGATGAAGAATGTTTGTTTAAATCCTGGGCATGATCAAATTTGTAATTAACACTATTGTTTGGGGGGAGATGCTTTCTTAAAAAAAAAAAAAAAAGAATAAAATGCTTCAGTCTAGTAAAAAAGGTTCCAGATTTAAGAAATCTACAGTCAAGGCAGTCCTAGATTCTAAGGACATTCTTTGCAAGATAGAGAATTATTATTGATGTGAGGAATACATCGAAAATGTTAATTATTTTTTTAAAGGAGAAAAATATGGTGTGACTAATCCAGCACGGCAGATACTAACAACAATCTCTGATAAAACACTTAAAAAATATTAGCTGTCTTCAATACATTTCACCAACTGCTGTATGGAATCAAAACTATCGAGTCAAAACACACACACACAGGGTGATTTTTTTTTTTTTTTTTTTTTTTAAAGTAATCATTGGGACACAAATACTTTAAAACATGATAGAGAGGGTGGTGAAGCTCTGCAGGTCAAAACACTATCCATATGATTCCATCAGTCTAACACTTCCATTCCCCAAGCTCTTGTCGTAGTTCTCAATTACTCATTGAACTCATCCCTCAATACTTGAGACATTGTTTGATAAATGAGTTGCCGTTCATATGGGAGATGAAAGGAGACTAAAGAAACTGGTAAGTGACCTCTAATGCCAGGAGGCCAGTGGTGGTTTGAAAATGGTCCATAACAAAGGACGGATTGTGAGTGCACTCGCGTCTGTCTCTCGAAGGGGACTGTACCCTTACACGGCTGCAGCACCCTTCTCCTTCTTCTCGCCATCCTCATGCCAAGTCAGACGTTCCTCGTAGAAAGCGATGACGATCTGAGGACACTTGTGATTGGCCTCCTTTGCGAGCACGAGGTCCGCCTCGTCCGAGTTTTTCCTGTGGAGACAACGCGAGGTTATTTTAGATTCAATGTGTGAATCTAGCTTGCGTGGTCCATCTGCACATCTTACAGTAACTCACGGAAAGATGCTTCATGTTACTGACTTGTCAGCTGCATAGGTGTCATTTTTCACAAGCCTTTAAGTAGGTCAGGATTAGGGTTAGAAGCTTAAAGGTAAACACTTAACGGTAACAAAGGAGCAAAGGAACAAAGGAGCTTTCACACTAGGTATTGATAGGCAGATCCCCGATTACAGAAATCAGAACCGACCGACACCGATCGCTGATTACAGGCAATTTGGGGTTGTGATCTTCCATATAAAGGGTTCTATTGGTTGTTTATTTATTATTTAGAGCAGTTAAAAACAATTATAAACAGATGTGCATAAATATAATTAAGACCTCAGAAAGTATCAAATGTAAACTTTACTTATTGGAAAGCAACTTATTATTTATTGTAGATTATAAAGAAACTAAAACCAATTGAATATCCTATGCTTGACTAAAAACAAAAACTTTTTCATTCTGTAACTGGCATCAAGGGCACTCTCAAATGAAATGCTTATCTACAACGCAACTGTCCTGCTGTAATCATTCGTTATGACATGCAGCACATGGAACAAGGCTGCATCAATGAAAAAATCTAAACTCGCCACTGAACTCTGCGAAATAAACGCAGACATCAGTCACTTTGTATTTAATGAGCCAATCTTGGCTCGTCAGGGCCAGAAAGATATTTCTTTCTAAATATAAGAATTTCTGCATTTTTAAGAAACAGTCCATTACCTTTTATCATCCAGTGTGCAGCAGTGCTGGATAGTCGCTAACTAACGGTGAGGTAAACCAAGCCTGCCTTAGCGAGAGCTGCAATCCGCAAGTGACAAATTATGTTAATAGTGTTAAAGCTCTTAGCAGACAATCCCTCACATGGATTTGCTTTAGAAAAAAGCGGAACATTGCAAATAAGACTTGATATTATTCCCAAACTGACGATGGCACGTTAATGTCGATGCAGACTCACATATTTCATGTCATCGGTTTATGTGATCGGCCAATTGAGAGACAACCGGTCCATAAAAATTAAAAATTATTATCGGCTGATCCAGATCAGAGCACCCACCCTTAAATAATATGGGTGCAAAATGTCAAGAGCAATGCTCTCATGTGCCTTCCTACTTTATCAGCGATGGCTGTATAAATCAGAGGGCGCGTTTGGCACGTGTGGGCACTAAGTGTACTCAAAAACGGGGTGTTCCCTAATGTGAAAACGCCCTTTCTAACTTCCTTTATTTTACAGTATTTCTAACATGTTATCTAATATGAGATATAGAAGTAAAAAAATAAAGCAGTTTAAGATTATGTTTTGCGATTTATTTTTCATGAAATTCACCTCAGTCGCTCTATAGAGTAACATTACACCAAAGGGATATGCAACTGCAATTACAGGTTGAAACAATTAACAATCAACCTGTCATGTACATATACAACTTATAATTTTCCTTTACTAAGGAATGAAATTTAATATTATTTAACAGAAAGGACAATCACAAGTGCTGCACAACTAGCTCAGAAAACTTGGATCTGCGAGCCTCGTTTTAAATGTATTTTAGGTCTAATGCGAAATTCTTTTGCCTCATGGAAAAAAAATTATTTTGAAATTTCTACAAACGGGGATGCTTTTTTTCCCCCGGCTTATATAGCAGTGTCCCAATAAAAATAAATAAATAAATAAATATGCCAGTAGAGTAAGCTCCTTAAGCTCACTTCCTTGTGAGAAAAGTGAAATTAAATACATTAAAATTGAAAAAATAAATAAATAAATAAGCACTTTGGGAAGAATTACATTAACTGATCTTAATACCCATATTATAAATATGCATCTGCATACATTTCAACAATGTGTTTCACACTTCACTTAACCTACGAGTAATTCCCACTGAGAAATAACTACCGTGATGGTTCGGTGGTGAACAGTGAAGACTTTAAAGAAACTGCACTAAAGGCAATACAATAAGAGGTAAATTGGCGACCTATTTACCTCAACAAAAGGCGATTATTTTCTGCCCGAGACCTGCTGAGGAAACATTGACACTGTATTGTCATGCAATGGTTGTGTAGGTGAACTGTGTGTTATTCATGAAACTGTCTGGCACTCACCATTTCATTAAGAACATAAGGTCCCCACAAGAATCAGTTGCACCGATGATCTTCTCTGGCTCCAGGCCTCTCTCGAAGCCTCTGGCGACTAAGATCTCATCCTTAACAGAGCACAGAAGGATAATTAGACTAAAAAAAAAAATTAAGCACTTTCTAAGACACGATTGTGATTTTCCGAAAGAGAAATAAAGCAATTGAATTTAAGTCTGCTTCTCCTTCTGTTGCTGCGGTCCTTGACATAACATTCTAAGAATGTCACTATCTGGCATAAAATAAATAGCTTCATGAACACTGCGAGGCAAGAGTAATACCATTTCCAAAACAACAGACAGCAAAAGTCGTGTCACCTCTTTTTTCCGCTTCTGCTTGCTTCCACCCTCCTCTTCTTCCTCCGAGTTTCTCCTCTTACCGCCGGAATCTTTGGCACGAGGAGGAGTTGCACTGGATGGTTTGGTCCCGCTGCTTGGAGAGCTAGTGCCGCTGCCGCCCTTTTTGTATGTCTTCATGAACTCTGAGATGAGATCTGGACAGTCAAGATTTTTCTCTGGCTCCCATGTGTTGTGTTTGCTGGGAATGACAAATCAACAAGTGCAAATTTTAACTCGTATCTCTTACAAAAAGTGGTAACGTACACGGTACCTACAAGAGAAAACATTCTGTTTAGAAAGGAGGTCAGATGGTGACTTACTCTGTAAACCCTTTCCATTTAAGAAAGTACTCCACTCTGCCTTTTACGACCCTCCTGTCCAAGACCTTCTCCACCACGTATTCCTCTTCGTCTGAGGATGAAGCCTCGTCATCCTCACGGTTCTGGTTCTTCTTTCCCATTACTGTTAACGTTTTTTCCACTCACAGATACCTTAAAGACTAGGTGAGGAAGGGAAAGTATCCCTCTGCAATAAGGAAGTAAGGTGTTTAAAAAAAAACCCACACAAGCACAGAAATGCAGGCCTTTTTATTTTCAACAAATACACTTGTGCCTGTCTGTGTGTGTGTGTTTGTGTTTATATATCAAGGTGCACTGCATCCTTCAGCACTCACCTACGGTCCTGTTTCAAAGCAAGCCAACCAGGTCTGATGTTAGTACTGCCGTTTAACTTGCAGCACAAACGTCACCCCTAAAAAAGAAAAAGTGACAAGACAATTCAAATGTGTTAATGAGATTGCTTTATGCTTTTTAGCTAAAACTTGTCACATCTGGCTGTTTTTGTTTGCATCTGCATTTACAGTGTTGTGCTTCCATTTTCCCTCCAAATTACTCACTTCACACTATTTGATGGAAACAAAAAAATAATAATTTGGAGGAACTTTAACACCTTCAGCTCCTTCAAGAACTTTACATTTATGAGTTTTATGTTTACCTGCTACCTCATCAACAGCAGAATTTCTAACATCAACCCTGGACATCATCCCTAAAGCTAAATTAGTGCACTTTGAGGCACTTTAAACCAAAGTTAGTAGATAATAAAATCCTGTTGGAGACATAAGTGTTAATAAGAAGCTTTAAAACAAATAATGTAGACTTGTTTCTGACAAAACACACAGAAAACTCAATGGGTTCCCCTAAAACGTGTTTGCACATTTTATGCAGGCAAGCGCAAAGCTAATCTATTGTAACACATTTAAATTATATTATTTAGTCCATGGACTTAAGCAAGTAAAAATTATGTAGTTTTATTATTATTATTATTACACTAAAAGAGAACACGACTTTTTAGCTTAAAAGTCAACAAGGCTGCAAAGAGCTAACCTAACCTGAATTTAACTACAACTAAAATATTAACAAATACCTTTTTAGGTGCGAGAACAAAACTGTAAATATTCTCATTTGGAAAGTAGTTATAGTGCAAAATTGGGTCAGCCGGCTAAGATTACTTGCAGCACAAGTAGTCCCCAACTAAGCTAAGCTAATCATGGCCATATGCTAGCGCAAGAAACCGCCATCTTTTCCAATAACGTCAAAAAGGCAAACTCAGTATTTTAGTTAAGAAATGTGTATATATTATAGGTAGTATCGCATTAAAGAGTATTACTTATATAGCAGGAAAGCTTAGCTTGTCATTACAAGCTAAATACAATATTTAATTAGGTGAGACACGCTACCTGCGTTAGCTAGGTCTGCACTAGCATCTTTGGAGTATTAGCTACCAAAAAGTATGAATTTACACACACAAATTCTGTATATATTCCCCCCCATAAATAAACAGTGATTAATTGTTAGAGCTGCTATAAGATGGAGTGCGCACAATGCTTCAAATACCTACGGGCATTCTGATTTAGCTTGGTGGTTACCCTGATACTTAGCATGCTAGCAAACATTTCTAGCAAATCTCTGCTAAAAGCAGGCTCGTGCATGCCTCTCGCGCGTCTTATTCGCTTTAATTAATCTAAAACTCCTGACTCAGTTAGGAGTCAGTGTAGTGAAGGAATAAATCAGATCAGATCCTCGTTTCTAATAATTATTCAGTCATCTAAATGCATGCATGCTCCTATAAATCAGAGGCCTAAGAAGATAACACTTTTAAGCAGAATGAGCGTGCATGGATAAAATCACGACGCATACACGACTCACTCTAAGGAATCAAGTGCATTTGCACGTGCGTTGCATTGCACTGCATGCAAAATGCTAGATAGGGTGTTACTTAAAAGAAAAACCAACTTACACAAACCAACTCACACAGACGTCTTCTTCGATGCTCGCACAGTTCCTCCACATACATACACACACACATGCGCACATACACACAGCACCGGCCACAGCGCGCCAAAAACACACAATGGCACACAAGGCACGCCGGCAAATCCCACCCCGTTTACTATACTAGTGCATTTCCTAGGCTACAAATATCTGCTTATTATTGTTAATTTTGTTATGCATATAGTGAACTTATCATAAATGAACCAGGATTGGATACATGCATTAAAAAAATAGATTTCATTCCTGTAGGTACCGAATCTTACATATAAACCATGCACCAAGTTTACGTCTGATTGTCTTTATATTAAAGCAACCCTGTTTAAACGTGATTTCATTTATTATATTTACAATTTATAATAACTGTTGCTGTCAGTACTGGTTGCATTATATATTTTTAGCATTATTACTATAGACTATTTTAGACACTTCAAGTATACACATTACTGACATTAATTCTACATATATATTTATATATTAAAATCTTTACAGATTGCTTTGCAGAACGCTTGAAGGAGTCAAGTTTGGTTGCACAAGCTAGGCTAGCCCACTTCTATAAATGACGTTACCAAGGACCAATCGAATACGAAAGAAGTATGACGTTGCATTTGAGCGCGAACTCTAAACCAATCGCGGTCTCCATGAGGCGGGGCTCGGGGACTTAATTTAACGTGAAGTCGCTGTGCGTTTTTTCTGCGCTTTCATTGACTAGCCTGTTGTGTAGTTCGCCATGTCGAAAGAGGTGAGTGTCAGGAAGAAAAAAAAAATAGTAATAATAACAACGAAGCTTTGATTCAATAACAGTATGTTAGTTTTAGTTTTGTATAATATATGAACCTGCAATACTTTAAATTATGAACACGTCAATGATAAATTGGTTTGCGCGATGCGCTTTACAGAAGCGTTAATTAGCCGGGTGTTAGCATGATCGCCATCTTGGTTTTTCTCGTTAGGCCACATGGGCTGTAGCAAACTCGCCGAGCCGGATGCGTTAATAGTTTAAGTATTTCTAAGCTAAACGCAATGTTTAATTACAACGTTAGTTTTAACGTTGTAAACGTTTCGGTGTTTGACGCCGGATTAGTCTATTGTTCTAGCTTTTGTGTGCTTGGTTAGCTCGCTAGCTAATATGGGTGCAGGAGTCCAACATGGCGGATGTGGTGTTTCATGCGTGCTGCGCGGAAAACTTCAATGCTAGCTTCTGGATGATTTTTGCTATTGCTATTATTTAGCTGAAATGAATGTAATCCGTTTTTTTTATTTCCTTCTATGACCAGCCACGAGAACCGGAGCAGCTTCGGAAGTTGTTCATCGGAGGCCTGAGCTTCGAGACAACAGACGACAGTCTGCGATCTTATTTTGAGCAATGGGGCACGTTAACCGACTGTGTGGTGAGTCTCAGTTTATATAACGCAGGTATCCCCCCCCCCCAAGAAAACCTTCATTTTTGTGTAACTTTTCAGAACCTTTACAAATACCTTTCATTTCAGCATTTATGAACTTGAGGCTATAGCTCCGTTTGTTTCAGTCTGTGCTTATGGTCTGTTTTCTTCCCAAGGTTATGAGAGATCCGAACTCCAAGCGCTCCAGAGGCTTCGGTTTCGTCACATACTCCTGTGTGGAGGAAGTCGATGCTGCCATGTCGGCACGTCCTCACAAAGTCGATGGCCGCCTTGTAGAGCCCAAGCGAGCTGTGTCTAGAGAGGTGAGTGCATGTGTTTCATACCTCCCTTACTCCAAATGCATTTCCTTTATTGATTTGACTAGAGGCTTTATGCTTATGCTCTTGCTCATGTGTTCCAGGATTCGAACAGACCCTTCGCACACACTACAGTGAAAAAGATCTTTGTGGGTGGTATTAAGGAAGACACGGAAGAGGACCATCTACGGGACTACTTTGAGAAATTCGGAAAGATTGAAGCAATTGAAATAATGGTCGACCACAAGACCGGTGTCAGAAGAGGCTTTGCATTTGTTACGTTTGATGACCATGATGCTGTGGATCGTATTGTTAGTAAGTAGTTTTGGCTGATGTTGTAAGACACTTTGTGGTGTTTTACAGATTATTTTTAACATTCCTGTGTTCTCCTAGTTCAAAAGTATCACACAATAAATGGCCATAATTCAGAAGTCAGAAAGGCTGTGTCTAAACAAGAGATGCAGAGTTCATCAATGAACATGAGGGGTAAGGTGTCGTCCTGTCATTTCTGAATTACATGAGATGTTCTCTTTGGTAGTAAGCTAACTGTTTGATTCTATGTAGGCCGTGGAGGTGGTAACTTTGGACGATATGGCAACGATTTTGGAGGAGGCAGAGATGGGTTTAGAGATGGATTCAGAGGTAGCTTTAAAACCATTTCTATGCCCTGGGTAAAGTGTATGTGGGTTCCTTGATGCAAACGAACGCGTTAGCTGTGAACTGTTTATAATTTGCTTTATGTAATCAGGTGGCAGAGGTGGATATGGTGGTGGAGATGGATACAACAGTGGCTTTGGGGGTGATGGTATGTAAAAAAATCCTTCCCATTAGTCTCCTTCTCTATCTTAATCATAATATAAAGTACCAACTTGACACTTACAAAAGTAATGATCTTTTACACAGGTGGTTATGGTGGTGGTAGCGGCGGTGGCGGCTATGGGGGAAACCGTGGTGGAGGATATGGTGGCGGTGGACAAGGCTATGGAAGTGGTGGTGGCGGTGGTGGAGGAGGATATGGTGGCGGCGGCGGCAGTGGTTATGACAACTATAACAACGGCAATGGAAACTTTGGCGGTGAGTTTATTTATTTATTTTTAGTTACATAATTACATTCTATAGATGTGAATTCCTGGGAACACCAGATATTGACAGCTCATCTTATGCACAGGCAACTTCGGAGGAGGAGGTGGCGGCAGTGGCAACTACAATGACTTTGGAAACTACAACAACCAGCAGTCAAATTTTGGCCCAATGAAAGGAAACTATGGCGGCGGAGGTGGCGGCAGGAATAGCGGCCCCTATGGTGGTGGTGGTGAGTTTTGTAGTAAACGTCACGCGAAACAGTTTAGCATTTTAAAACAATAGCCTAATCAACTCTCCCCTCCTCTTTCTCAGGTGGATATGGTGGTAGTGGAGGTGGAGGATATGGCGGCGGCTCTAGTGGTGGATATGGAGGAAACTCTGGCAGACGATACTAAGTCACTTTTAAAGGTTTGTATTTAAAATTAGTTGTTCTCCTCCCCCAAGTTAGTCTTAGTTAAAGCACCAAACACTGATTTTATAGAAATCTGTGGATGCTCAAAAGCAGTATATAGCTTAATGTTGTTGTTCATATTCAACAGGACTCAGTACTTAAAGAGGAGACAGGAGAGCGAGAGGGCTGACAGGGCAGCGGCAGGTTTACTCCCTAGATCTGCTCAGCCATTCAGAAGAGATGTACAGTAGTGCCGTCACAAGCGGGACTGTTTTATGTGTGGTTGTGATGTCGTTTTTTTATTTTCTTTATGGGATGCATTCCATGTGAGGTTTTGTAGAACTTTATTCCGCTAAACTAATTATGTGTAACCCCAAGAATTAAGTTGAAATAAAGCAACTTCCAGTTTTTTTTATCAAAACAGCCTCTTTATTTTTATTTTCTGGTCTAGACCAGATGGTCACCAAAATTGCGGAAATAAGGTGGAATGTTCTCTGCCAAGCTATCTGTAGAACTGTTTGCCACCTGCTGGTTAGTTTGGTCAAGTAAAAGGCAGGTTAGTTTGTGTGATTTCTCGTACCTAGCCGTGGAAGCAAGATGAGGGAGGAGTAGGAAGACCTTCATCAAAAGGATAAGGAAGTGTATGATTTTACAGGTAGTCTCTGAAAGACTAGGGGACAGCAACAGAATGGCTTTACTGCCATTGGCAGGTAAGAACAGACTTCGTTACTACAGGACACAACTGATTTTATTCATTGTAGATGCAGTACAGTATTTTAAACCTTGAAGTTTTCCTGTAACTGTAATAAGGTAGAAGTATTAAATTGAGTAATGTAGTCTGAATCAATACTTGCATGTAAATAATTAAAAGAAACAAGTGCGTGAGGCGTTGTTTTTGCTGACTGGCTTATTTTTTTTTTTTTTCTCCCCCTTTCCAAATCTTTAGGAATACATATGGGATTTATGATCCTGATTGGAGACGCAGACTTTTTTTCTGCAGGCAATGTAAAGGTAATAAACATTACTTCTGCTCCATTAATGCTTGAAATGGCAGTCTTTTAAGTGATCACCCTGTCTTATCTGTTGTAGGACCAAAGACCTGTTGGGATCGGGGACATTTTTAAGCTATGTTTTTACTGCTTTAAAATAAAGCTTTTATTATTTTGTAATTTGTGTCTTGGCGTTTTTTCTCCCGCATTTTAGATTTATTTTCTACATTCTACAACAATACTGGGGATTTCAAAACTATAAAAACACCTATGGAATTGGGTAATTATGTAACAAGGTAAACCAACAGTTGGTTGTTTTAAGACACAGAGGTCAGCCTTTCTGTAATAGTTCTTGCAAGAACAGTATTGTCAAGTGCATTTGCAAAAT
>JAOTQY010000016.1:16503150-16518283 GCA_026413445.1 Dolichallabes microphthalmus | reverse complement strand
TAAAAAAAGAAATGCATGTATAAATATGTCTAAAATAAATGGCTCTTAAAATGGGGATAGAGATACAACACCCCCCCCCCCCCCCCCCCCCCCCACAAACACACACACACACGTCTTTCATTCCACTGCTTTCTTTCCCCTCCTCGACATTTTTCTCTGGCTCTTCGCTCTCGTCATTAGGGGGGAGGAATCACTCCTTCATGCTGGGATTGCCCAACACTTCCCATCTGGAACAGCTTCTTTTATTTCCACCTACACGGTCTGATCGAGCTGCTCCTAAAACTCTCCAGGTTTTACAGACATTACTTTCTAAACAAAAGATCATTCAACAACTTACATTCAGATACTAGCTTACTTAGAGTAGATTAAATGCTTTTGTGTTTTCTTTCCTTTCTTTGGATTGGTGAGGACGGTTCTTGAGGAACATCTGTTTTCCGTCAGGTTTCTGTTTGACTTTGTGGCATTCCGTTTAGAGAACAAAAAACCCTCTTGTTTTAATGCTTTTGCATGACTTTTCCGTTTACAGAAATGGATTCGCATTGACTCATCATTTTAAAAAAAAATCTTTTATTTACAGTATCTAAATGAACTTTCTTCTTCTTTCTTCTTCCAGGCCGTGGACGGGGTCACTCCTCACCCCGGTTCCCTGAGCGTACTGAAAAAGCGCTGGGAGGCTGAACAAACCCTGCAAAGTTCACACACCTCCTCGGTATACACTCCACCGAGATCTGTACGCCCTGCTGAAACCAACTTCACCTCAGGGGTCCCGGAGATGGACAAGGCACCTCGGCTGGACCTAGAGGAGACGGACAAGCCGAATGTCCCTCTCAGCAGCCTCAAAATGGTGTTCGAGAGCAAGGTGAGTGCTTGAGCTGTCATGGACAGGAGGTTAGGAGAAGTGGTGTTAAGTGTAAAGTATAATAAGAGGCAAACTTGGTATTGAAACGAGTTGCCACGAACTTTAGAATGCAAGTTAGTGTAAATGAGTTAAATATGGACGCGGAATATAGAGATAAAGAGGTGTCTATTTTGGTTTCTTTTTATTCTTTTTTTTAACAATAAGCATTTATAAAGGTAGAAATGGCAGCGTATGTGAATCCCAGCTCTGACACTTCCTCAATCTCAGCTGCACGTCACATTTCGTCTCAAATACAGTCTTGATGTTTAAAACTTCATCATACTGCAACAAAAATAAACCTGGTTAAGATCAAGATGACGATGGAGATGTCCGCTGTGCTCCACTGAGTCACGTCCTCACCAAAACCGAGAACGAGCTCTGTACAGAAGCTTCCTGAGATACCTTCTAACAGGTTTAGTCGGTTCTGTTTCACAAAAGAAATAAAAATAAATAAATAAAACAACCTAGATGTTACATTTCCGCCACGCTGACCCTGACCAGGTGCTCACTGTTTGGTCATGAATGCGGTTTTTATATTTATTTACCATTCAAGCTTTATTTCTGGCCACTTCTAGCATAAACCAGATGGTAGGGAAAAACTCGTATTTCCATCTTTTTAAGAAACATCATCTGGACGCTCCAAATAGCGTCCAGATTCAGTTTGTATTCTGTTATCCTTTTGCTGTTCGCTTGCAGATGAATACAAACCGATCTAAATTCCATCAGGCCTGTGAGGGTTCAGTAAACATGAGGCACAAGTTTGTACTGCTGACTTAAATCAGAACTGGAGCAAAAAATTGAAAACAGACTGGCGGTGGGAAAGAGGAAATAAATGTTCGTGTGCTGGCTTCCCTTCATCTGGACTGTACAGTTTACGTGAACGATCTGAGTCAGAACTCGGAGACAATGGAGCTTTCTTTATCCGATGGGATTTGCGTCCTGTTGGAAAATGAGGATAAAAAAAATAACTCTCACTTTTCACTTTCACTTTTAGTTCAGTTCGTACACTAACACCACTATAGGTTTTTCTTTTTTTTTGAGACTCAAATTTATGGATATATAATGAATTTATTGCTCATTAAATGAGGTTGCAAATACTTCTACTGTGCAAAAGTCTTAGGCACCCTGTATATTTAGTACAAACTTTCCTATGGATGTTTTTTCTTATTCAATTTTTTTTTTTTTTTGGTAAGACTTTACTGAGTTAGTACAAAAAACATTTCTGATTTTCCAACTTTCACTCACTACTGCGTCTGTGCTGCTTAACCCTGTATATAGGGTCATGTGGGGCCTGGATCCTATCCCAGGAGACACACACACACACACACACACACACACACACACACTCATTCACACACTACAGGCAATTTAAGAACACCAATTAGCCTGCTTAATCTGCATGGTTTTGGACGGTGGGAGGAAACCAGTATACCTGGAGAAGTACGGGGAGAACCTGCAAACTCCATGCACGCAGACCCTTGGTGTGAATCGAACCCGGAACCTGGAGGTACGAGGCAGCAGTGCTAACCACTAAGCCATCATGCTGCCCCAGTATAAATATTTCTGAACAATTTGTAGTAATAAAACTGGACTTTCATAGCAAGAGTATGCTTTGAGAATCCTTTTCTATGAGAATTTTAACCCATTGTACGACAAAATTATACATATCTGTATGCCAGAAAAGAAACTAGCATAATATGAGACTCCTTTTCAGACAAAAACGGAAGCTGAAATGGAAGCTGCTGGGTTTTGCATGCAAAAAAATAAGCAGATGCAACAAAGTCCTCGTGAAGAACTGTCTGTGGTTCTGCAGGATACTGAGTCAAACTTGATCGTTACTTTCCTTATGAAATTGCACAAATTGTACTAAAGAATCCTCAAAGTGGTGCCACTGACTGTTCCATTAATTACAAGTTTTTTTTTTTTGGTTGTATAATGCATACTTGCTCTACAGCATTTCCAGTATTTGCATGTTCCTAAGACTTTTTTGCACAGTTCTGTAGATTTCCTAATGCTCTTGTGTGCCCTTATATTTGTCTATGAGGTCAGGAGTCTTGGTCCTCTCCATATGGATACTCTGAGAGAACACACACTCCTCTTTTTAGAGTGATGATGCAGCTCGCAGGTCACATAACCAGAGGTCATAGAACTGAAGGTCTGGGTGCAGGGTTGCTCCCTGGGGTTCTATCATGGGATCAGGCGTCATATCACATGCTCATATCACAGTCTGGTGGTTTATGCTCTGGCCGGGGGGATTGAGATCATTAGTGAGGCACAGAGATTAGAGTTTCGTGTACTTGTTTGCTCTTTAAGATGCTCTGGTACACTAGAGCTGTTTGTTGTTGGGGTGTATTAAAGTGCATTATGAAGTGAAATAAATATTCACTAACTAGTTTTGGAGGCTTAACCCGGAGTCGCGAAAATGTACATTTCAAACTGAAATGTAATTTTTATTTTTTTTAATTGCCAAATTCTGCGAAATAATGACCACAGGGTTTTGGAATTGAATTTAGAGTTGAGATATGAAAATAAGCCTAATTAATTCTGTTTGCTATAAGATTCAAAATGGCCCTAGTGTTGTTGCGCAATCACATCAGCATCAAAACTGAGACGAGCGCTTGCACACACACTGTAGAGAAGATTTAGAAACGTTGAAATGACCAAATAATGAGAAATATTGCTAAAAGAACAGAAGCAAATGAATGACTGAGCAATTATTTCAGGCTATATAGTGGTGATGGCTTGGACAGAGGTGGAGACTCCCGTTTAAATGCTGCAAGTTTGTTTTTTTCCCCCCAGGTGTTGAGACGCACTGGTTCAAATGAAATAAACAGGTATATTATACAATTGAAATAAAATGGGTGTCTTATTGTTTCTCTGTCAGTAGATTTAAATGTAAAGGCAGGAGGAGCAGGATTCAGTGGAACTACAATGAAATCATGAAAATGCTAGAATGTTATTAATGGATGAGGTCGATGCAAAAGTGCAGGATGTTTTCATGTCAGGAAAGTTTGTAGAATAGCGCTTTAAAGTGGTCATGTGTTGTTGTTGTTTTTTTTAACTAAATTGTGCACACAAATTGGCAAAAAACATTGGAGTGTGCATCAATTGACCAGAAAGTGGAAATGTCTATCTTGTGTGCATGACCGTGCAAACCGTGCACCTGGATTGAAGTTTTTTTTTTTTTTTGGCCACATGACTCCTGGGGGCTCCGAACAAATGAACCAAAATGTGGGAATAAACGGTGTCTTGTGCACGACGGAAAAAACATGGAAATGATTTGTCTCTAATGTACACGTAAATGAACTAACAAACTAGAAAAACAATTGTGATGCGACAACTCTGGGGCCTCTATACATTCGAAATGTATAGTAGAACTGTTTTTTATTATTATTTTTTTTATGTTTATTAACAAAGAAAAATCTGGTTGTTTGTTCTTTTTTTCTCCCTTTTAATGGCGCTGAATATGAATAACATGAAATTGATTGATTGGATAAAATTAGCCAGTTAGTCCTGGTAGTGTACATTCTGCACATAATGCTGAGATTTTCTATTGTATTAAATGCATTATGTTTTGCTAAAGGGCATTCAGAAGGGGGGAGGGATAACGTCTGATTAAATTTCAGTCATATGCTCCTGGTTGACTCTGGGGTGTGGCAACCAGAGTGGGGGTGAAATGTGGGGTGTAACGGGTGGCTCATGCGTTATTTGTACGTACGCCACATTTTGATTGTTGAATCTGTACATGTTTAAAAAAAAAAAACTCCAATATGTTGAACTGGATTTACATCAGAAGTGTTAGGAATGATGTTTTTCAGGACTGGTGTTAAACATTTACCTTGAATGTTCAAGTTCAATTTTAGCACAAGTCCTATTTATTATGGCGATGATAGAAAGTAGAAGGCATTCTTTTTATTTATTTATTTATTTGTTTATTTTAACACAGTCATGTCAGGCCGTTCTCAGATCCTCGAGCCCTTTTATACGTTGGATTAGTGTATGAGCTCTTTGTCTGCTCTGATCCCCCGCTTGGTTGCTGCTCTTTGTGCTGCGCTTGCCTCCTGTTCTCCCGGTGTCACAAGCTCAGTCTGGAGCCTCCTACCTCAGGCCTCTCCACTGTGGAACAGCACCGATTTGAGCCCCCTCTCTCTGAAAGCTTCACCAGCTGCCTGATCCTTCTCCCCTCCTCCTCTTCCACCTCCTCCTCCTCCTCTCAACCCTGCCAACAAAACCCAGGCGAGCTCCCCATTTCTAATCTGGGGCTCGGAGTACAAGTCAGACACTCACACACACACACATACACATACACACTCACATGGTTCTGCCACAGAATCAGGAATCAGACTGAAGCCACAGTTAATAGGTAAGATACAAGACTCCAGGACTGCTAGGAATGGCTGTGCTTGTTTAAACAGGATCTAGTAGATGTTATCAGAAGTCTTTTTAAGCCGCTTTACTTCTGTTTCTCGTCTGGTAAGTTACTAATAGTGCAACTGTCTTCAACTTTTTAAGCTTTTTAAATGTTGCCCCTGGAATGGGCTAAAATGAGGGGAAGAAAAAATGATGCGATTTCACTTTAGTACATTTGGAAAGCTGAGATTCATTTTGTATATTTGGTGGAGGATTATTTTAAATTTAACTCTCTGAAGAGTTCTAAAGGGGGGAAAAATTTACTACTTTTGCCCTGCTTTTCAGCACAGAAAGCAGAAATGGTCAAGTTGAAACCGTGCATAATAAAATAGTACAAAGTGTAAAAAAAAAATAAATCAATAAAATGAAAAAAAAAATTTATGAACAAAGGCACAATAGAAACTACAAAGAAGCTAATACAGAATGCAAATAATTTTAAATACTAAAAAAAAAAATCAATGTTTTGAAATGTTCATTTAAAATGCATAGAAAATATAACTAAAAATTGTGGAATGTATTTGTAGTTTTGATTTTAAAAAATTGTTTCTTGCATATTTGACAATTTAAGCAAAAATCGCTTCTTGTATTGTTAAACTTAAATAATTATTAGCAATCCATTAACATTTAAAAAAAATTCATTTTCAATTTATTTCATCACCGTTGATCCCGTGCTCTCAACGTCACCACATGCCCTAGAGAGCAACAAGCAGCTCAGCTATGCAGCTGTAGACAAGTGGTTCTGACTGATCGTCTCTCTTATCAAAACAGAAGAGGGAAGCCCTGATGATGAACCTCCATCTGCCCTGTTTTCTTAAACCCTTTTACCCACAAATCTCTCAAGGCTTTGAACAGAATCCAGCAGTTGAAGAACCTGACGCTGGACGGAACTTGGACAGTAGACATTATCCTGCTGTTCATTATTTATCTACGATGAGATATGACCTTTCTTCTCCGCTTAGCACAGGGCAGACTAATCCCGCGGTTTGAGCAGCTGTGTGATGTCTGGTGTTCTTCCAACAGGTCCAAGTGTAGAGGCAGACTGGGTTTTTTTTGTGGGGGGGGGGGGATATATATATATGTGTGTGTGTGTGTAAGCTCAGTGTGGTGTGTGTGTGTGTGTGTGTGTGTGTGTAAGCTCAGTGTGGTGTGTGCATTGAGTGGCTAGACAGTGGTGTCTCTGAGTGCATTCGTTATCCTGAGCTCATTAGAGGATTATTAAAGGCTTGGAGGACAGCGCAGGAGTCGCCTTACCCGACAGTGCCGCAGTTTACATACAGTATAATCACCTCAGGAGACACGGAGACTGACGAAGAGGTGGAAATTACATTCTGTTTGTAATATGAGATAAGGCGCTCAAAGGAGGAGCTGTTCTAGGAAAACAAACAATGACGAGTCACTTTGAAGAGTTACTGTTACCACCCTCAAGTTGAGCACAAGCCATATTTACAGTACACACCGGCAGTTTACACAGGCCTAATGACTGTAGTTTTAATTTATTAATGAGCATCACGTCATACTATAATTACATGTAATGTGGATCCAACATGAAAAGTTTTATTCCTGCTATATGATCAGCTGTACAGCACTAGCGTCTTTTGTTTTCCCTTTTATTTATCTTTTATTAAAATGAATGAAGATTTCTGCAAGTGCACCCTCTTGTGGTGAACAGGTTAATAGCTACGTCAACGGTGAAATATTATGCAAAACATTATCGGACAATAAAGTTCTTAATCAGCAAAAGTTTTAGTAATCAATTAATGAAAAATCATTAGCATCCCTAGTTTGTACTATATGTACAGTATGTTTGTTTTCTAAGTAATCTACTCAATAAAAAGAGATGAGGGAATATACATATGTACACAAACATTTTTCCAACTAAAAATTGTCCTCTCACCGTGTGCAAACCTTTAACACTGCGAGTTTTCTTTACTGTGTGCTCTTTTTTGAATAAACCATCACTGATCTAGTGTTTTGTCTACAGGGTTCTGGAGAGACGGTACAAACATCAGGAAGTGGCCCTGACAAAATGGAAATCGGAGACAAAGGTACAGAAAAAAAAAAGTTGCAATTGTTTTCTCCTATCGAGTGCTGTCCATGAATCAGAATCAAGAGCGCAAAGGAAAGGGCTGACGGCTGACTTGAAGTGATCTACTGCCTGCCATGGAAATGCCTGTTTCCTATCCCTAATCTGACCTTATGTCCTGTACACTGACTCTCTCTCTCTCTCTCTCTCTCTCTGTCTCTCAGGAGCGTTTGAGACAGTGCTAGAGACCACGCCCCTCAGGGAAAGAATGGCCCTCTACCAGGCCGCTGTGTCTAAACTAGACGTGTCCTCGTCCTCTTGTGTGAGTGTCCTGCTTTCTAAACTCTCTATAATCATTCAGGGGTAGCTCAGTGGTTAAGGCATTGGACTACGGTTCGGAAGATCCCAGGTTCAAACCCCACAACCACCAAGTTGCCACTGTTGGGCCCTTGAGCAAAGCCCTTAATCCTCAACTGCTCAGATGTATAATGAAATAAAAAATGTAAGTCGCTCTGGATAAGAGCGTTTGTCAAATGCCTAAATGTAATTCAGTCGTGATTAGTTCCTGTGCTGAAGCGAGGTGTCATGAAGTTGCTCCTCTTCATTCTGGCTTGGTTAATCAGCTTTTTGACCTTTTTTTTTTTTCCCTCCCTTTCTCAGGGGCAGAGTGAAGTGGACATGGAGACACATGCTTATAGCGCGAAGCAGAAGGAAAACATCCCTCCAGTTCCGCTGGATGTGGTACGTGCTTATGACGATAGACAGATTGTGTTTTTTGCATGTAGAGGGCACCATTTCAAATTTTATTTTTTTTTTTTAAACTTGATATTCTTTTGTGTTGTGCAGACCTCCAGTCCTGAGCCTGCAACCAAGAGTACGGATGCCAACGGTTAGCCTATTTAAACTTCTATCTACAGTATGTTTTAAAAAGCTTTTCTAAAGGAATAAGGAATAAACCATTCCTCTATGAGCACAGGATAACGTGCCATGTCACAAAGCTAAAAGCGTCTCAAACAAGTTTACTGGACTCAAATGACCTCTACAGTCATCAAATCTCATTCCAACATTCGCATCATAGATGTGCAGGTGATGGCATCAAGCAGTTGCTGCAGATTTATCATGCTAATATGCGCCAACATCTCTAAGGAAGGTTTCAAGCACCTTGTTAAATCTGTGCTGTGAAGAAAGGCAGTTCTGAAGGCAAAATGGTGTGCAACCCAGTACTAGCAAAGTGTAATGAAGTGGCTGGTGTGTGTGTGTGTGTGTACAACTGGTGTTAATATTATTGTGTACACACTATAACGCGTAGCAGGATTCGGGTTACCTGAGACATCCTATTCTGCAATCAAACAACGGGTTTAACACACCCTTATTTACTCTGGGGGAAACTCTAACATTTAAATCAGTAGCTCTGAAAGCCTTTCAAGCTGTAGCACAAGTCACAGGTTTACTTTTTTTTGTTTGTTTTTGTTTTGTTTACATCATGCGCTTTTTCTAATACATTGTCGAGTACAACTTTTATGGCAACTTTGATTTCGGCTGTACCCTTTCCTACTTCTGTAAGGCAACTTAACATTTACAGAAATCAGCATCAAAAAAGATTGTAGTAGTATATAAACGCATCCGGTGTAACGACTCGTACTGCACTGTAAATTCTTCAGTGTGTCTTCGGCCTTCATTTACTTCATAAAGATTTTCTTTTTTCAGCAAGTTCCCGTGTGATGTCTCCTGTGTCTGAGCATGGCCAGACTAAAGCAGTTAAGGTAAGTCGCCTTCTTTTTTATTTTATTTTTTTATTACAGCAATATAAAAAAATGTCTCCGGATTTCTTGCCCATTGTACACGTATTAAAATGTGAAGTATTTGATTTGAATTCTTTGCTTAAAGAGTGGCCCGGTGGTGTAGTGGTTAGCATTATGACTCCAGGGTCGGGGTTCAGGTGTGTGTGTGTGTGTGTGTGTGGATACACTGCTTTCCAGTGCTTGGAGTGTGTCCTCCGAGTACTCCAGGTTTCTCCAACAGTCCAAAGACATGCAGAGTAGGCTAATTGGCGTTCTCAAATTGCTCATAGCGTGTGAGAGCATGCGCTTGTGTGTCCGGTGATGGACTGGCTCCTCGTCCAGGGTGTACCCCGCTTCGTGCCACGAGTCCCCTGGGATAGGCTACAAGCTTCGTGCAAACCTGAACAGAATAAGAGGTATAGAAAATGACCGAGTATTTATACTGGAAGATATGGGATTAACTGGGACCTACTCTTTGTGGATGCTACTGTATACATGGAATATTCTTTAACGAAATATCTCACTCATCTATACCGCTTCATCCTGTATACAAGGTCATGCGAGGCCTGGAGCCTATTCCAGGAGGCTTGGGGCACAAGGTGGGTTACACCTTGGATGGGGTGCCAATACATCACAGGGCACACATGCTTGTACATACACTTGCACACACTCATTCATACACTATGGGCAATTTGGAAATGCTAGTTAGAATAATCTGTATGTCTTTGGACTGTGGGAGGAAACCGGAGTACTTGGAGGAAACCCACCAAGCACAGGAGAACAACTTCATGAAACTTCCTGCCCACAGACCCAAGGTGGGACTCGAACCCGGACCCTGGAGGTGGAAGGTGACGGTGCTTACCACCATGCCTCCCCGGTATAAATGTTCCTGAACAATTTGGAGTAATAAAACTGGACTTTCATTGCAAGTCTGCGTTGAGAATCCTTTTCCTCAAAAACTATCTCAGTAATTTGTTAATCATTCGTTTACATCACAAACGCGCATCAAAAAAGTTTGAAAAATATTCCTTTAATCCTTATTCAATGCGTGTGTGTGTGTTTTAGAAGTTCAGTCTGCCAACACGTGAAAGTTGCGTGGCGTGCACAAAAACGGTGTACCCCCTGGAGCGACTGGTCGCCAACCAGCAAATTTATCACAACTCCTGCTTCCGCTGTACTCACTGCAACACGAAGCTGAGGTGAAGTAATCTTGCATCTAAAAAAAATATATTATAAATTCTAGTATTAAGTATTCCTTAATGTTTGCCGTTGCTAAATTTTGTCATCTCTCCTGTGCGGTTTAGTCTTGCAAACTACGCCTCGCTGCACAACAACGTCTACTGCAAGCCGCATTTCTGCCAGCTCTTCAAGGCCAAAGGGAACTACGACGAAGGTTTTGGACACCGACCCCACAAGGAGCTGTGGGACCCCCGAGGCGAGGAAGGTGAGGACCAGGAGAACAAAGAGGAACATCCAAGAAACACCAGCAGTCCAACGGTGGAGGAATCTCCTCTGGTTAAAGTGAACGTCCTCACTGCCTCGCTCGAGACACGGGCTCAGGATGGATCCGAGAAAACGGAAAAACAAATGGAAACCAGAAAGCTGAAGATCTCATGGCCTCCGAGAACGAACAGCGAGGAAGCCTTGTCCCAAAGCGGTGCGCTGGCTGAAGAGGCCGCAGTGTGTCCCAGCCGCCCGAAATGGCCACCAGAGGGTGACACGAGCCCACTCTGTACTGATAACGCTGAGCTCTCTAATATCCGCAGGAGCTGCTCGCTTAAAGAGCGCAGCCTTCCATTTTCAGTCAGCAGCCCTGTCTCAGCTGTCAATCAAGTCAGTGTGATGCACTCCACTCAACCCCAGGCACTGGAACAGGAGGAAATAAATGAAGAGGCTGGACAGGAAGAAGTTGAAGTGGAAGCAGAAGTTGAAGTCCAGTGTGAGGAAGAGAAACCTCAGCCGGAAGAGGAGGAGCCACCATCTTTCACATGCCAAAGTACATCACTGGAGGATACACCTTCTTCCTCCCCCATCAGTGAGGGCGAATCAAGCACCGGGTTCGAGCAGAAACATTCCCAGGATGTGGGATTCTGGGATGGCGAGGAAGAGCAGGATGAGTCCATTGAGGACATGATCAGGAAGAACCGTCACTACGAAGACAACAATGGCGATGAGGATGATGAAGACTGATCTGTGTTGCCAATAAACAAGTGAAACGAAATTAAAGTCTGTATATCTATTGTAGTAGTCTTTCTGCTTGATCGGTGAGCCAGTAGAGATTTCCACATGGGACCACATGAGGAAGATGCACAAGGTTATATTTTTATTGGTACTTTTTTATGTATGTACAGTGTGTGTATTTGTATGCCATTTTTGTAGCTTGGTGTTTGGCTTTTAATGTTGCTTTCAGTTTTCTAGCATCTTTTATCCTGTTACCTGTTAGACGAGGTGCCAAGAATTACAGTTTTAGACTCTGTACTATGACAATATGGAGGACACCTGAAAATGTCCCTTATCTCCTTTTATAGCTAAAGCAAAAGTCATGAATTCTCCCAGTGAAAAAGACAATTCTCTGGAGGGGAAAAAAAGCCCAGGACATGAAAGACTGATCAAGATTGTGACATCATAAAAGTTTTGTGAACCAACGGAAACCAAAACGTGGACCCTGGTCAAAAAAAGCAAAAGCACAGAGTAGCAATTGCTCAATACATCATTTGTGTACCAATAATCGTTAGGATTTCTGTGGTAAAATTGTTTCTTCTTTGATTCTTGCACACTAGGATAGGTTTCTTGCACCTCTGTAGTTCTGATTTAGCGCCTCTTTTATAATTCACCATAAAACCTGTTGTACAAGGACAAAAAGTAGTTAGTTCAGAATTTTGTCTTTTCCTAAATAAGACAATATAATTGATTGAGCATTAAGACTGCCAATTCTTAATGCTCAATCAAAAACAATCAAAAGCTGCAGGCTCTTTTGAGATTCCTTTTTTTTTCCTTCTTCTTTTTTTTTTTTTTTTAAATCAATGGACCAAATTTTCTTTCAATAAATAAGAATTTAATGCGTAAGTGGTTTGTTTTTTCCTCTCTCTTCAACATGACCAGTTGATTGACTGTTGGACCTCATAAAAATGTAAATTTTCACACTGAAGAGACGAAATGATGAATGAAGTGAACACTGTTGGTAGACAGTATGTCTACTTATTTTAATGAATGCCAAATGCTAGCTTTATAAAAGATCGGTCTAAAGTTTAGATTGTAAATTTCTGTGAAAATCATAACCTTCTAAATGGTTTCATGATGCAGAGTAACTTACATTTTTATCTCATAAAACAGAGGGGAGTGTGGTAGAGAAGTGAAGGAGAGAGTGCAGGCAGGGTGGAATGGGTGGACAAAGTTTACAGGACTTAGAAACATTGCCGGTGACAAAAAAACAGGAAGCGGAACTGGAGGTGGCACAGCTGAAGATGCTGCAATTTGTTTTGGGAGTGACAGGACCAGGAATGAATATATTAGAGGGACAGTGCAGGTAGGTCAGTTTGGGGACAAAGTTAGAGGGGCCAGATTAAGATGGTTTGGACATGTTCAGAAGAGGGATGAGGGGTATATTGGGAGGGGAATGTTGGAGATGGAGCTGCCAGGCAGAAGGAGAACGGGAAGGCCCAAAAGGAGGTTTATGGATGTGGTAAGGGAGGACATGAAGGAGGTTGGCGTGACATGGGAAGGTGTGGAAGACGGTTGGCTGGATACAAATGGTCTGCTACGGCGACCCCTAACGGGAGCGGCTAAAAGAATGAGATGATGCATCTGAGTGGGTGAAGGTCAAGGCCAACTTGGCAGTGATGGGATTTGAACCTGAAACCTTTCAATCTGTAAACCAACACCCTAACCACTGAGCAACCTAATTAGCGACCCTAATTTCTTCAATCTGATCGAAATCATTCTGATCAGAGATTCTAACATGAACACTAATCTGATAAATAATTTTCAATAATCAAAGCATTTTTATCAGAAAGTAACTTTTTTGACATGCATAAAACAGTTTTACTCGCTGTTAAGCGTTTAATCTACTTGAAATATATTAAGTAGTTAGAAGTCGTAGTATTTTTAAATTCAACTTTGAGGTTCGATTTCCTTCAGATTTATCTTGGCTAATAAATCCCGCCTTCTGCGTTACGATTGATTACGATGTATTCAGTCTTGTCTGAGATTGGTTAGATGCTTTATGTATGAATGAAATCAGTGCTTCTTCGTCAAAGACCCAGTCGATCGAAGTCTATAGTAATGGGGAAACAGTTCTTTTCAGGGTGTTTACCAATCAAGAAAAGAAGCAAAAATGTATTTCCCCAGAATCTCGTTCCGTCACTTGAAGTTACCCATGCATGGGGAAAACGTGCGCAGAAAGAATACATTTATTCCGAAAATGATCAGATCAAGGGTTTACATGGTAACATTTAACTTACTGATCGGGTTATCAAAGATTTACACCGCCCCTCTCATTCTGATTAAAAATTCACTTTTATTGGGTGAAACTTCTCTGATTGAAGTGTTTACATGATGACTATTTTGACACGTTAATACTAACAAACAACTAACTAACCGAACAAATGGCACAAAACATCATAAGCTGCGATTTGATTTTTCTTCCTCTTTCATCTTATATTTTAGGTAGGAGGAGGAGAGTTGGTGAGGTGATAGCTGTTTCTTGTCATATTATGTACTGTAAATAGATAAAAATATAAGCGTATCATTTATTTACAAATTATAAGTGGTGACAAATTAACAGCAACTTGGCTTTGCAATATTAAGTAGACATCCTGTTTAGTTCTTGAGGAGGGGGGATATACTGTCTACTTTTGGAAAAAAGAAACATCACTTTTTGAACCTTTTCAGACTTTGACTCCTGCTAGTTTAAAGGTTAACTGTATAATGAAATGATAAACTGTATAGCAGTGAGGCAGAATAAACTTGAGTCTATATTTCCTGTATTTCCTTAATGACCGAAAGCCCATACTTTAAAGCATTCAATTCTATTTAAATCTTTTTTTTTTTTAATAAAGATTCCAGATTTTTCCCCCAGACTTTCCAGACACACAACTTAATAATACAAGACAAGGAAACCTTACGATTTATGAAGCAGAAAAACAGCTGAAACTATTTAAATTGAAGCAAATGTGGTTTAATGTCATCATTCAACAGATACGTAACATAATCGTCTTCCCTTTTAGTGGGAGAGTTTGAATGATTCATAATGACAGTTTTGGCATTAACCAACATAAAAAAAAAAATACATCGCATTTTCTCTGAATTGTAGGACGTAAAGACAAGACAAAAACTATTACTGTTTGAAGATTGCAGATCGGTGGGCTCGGTCCAAGATGGCTGGAGCAGAAAATGCATATGCGATATAAATATGTCACGCTGATCATTGCTCCAACATCCTTCATCACACACACACACAGCTGTAAAACCAGCTCTCCAGCCACACTGCGAGCCACACCGTCAATCTGCCGTAAAGTGCTCAAGGCGTTAGTGAACCGGATTAGCTCACGTTAAAGCACATACACCGCTGAAGAACATCTTCAGCTTTTTTTTCTTTTCTTCTTTTCTGAAAGATGAGTGTGGTAGCATCTAGTCAATGACACAAATCACGGTTAAAAAAATTGAAACAAAAAACATAAGACATGGATTGGTGTCGAGAGACTGAGAAAGTAAAGGGAGATACAAACATGTCCAACCTGAGACACGGGTCTTAAGACTTAAACTTAAAACCTCGCTGAGGGCCATATTCAGAGTCCGGTCAATATTAAGGCGGTTACATTTGCGTGTAGTACAGCTTAAGTCAATTTTCAACCTTACTTAAATAAAACATTTAAATAAAATTGGGACAGAAAATGCAGACTAAGGAATAAATAATATAGTGTATTAAACAGCACTTGATCCAGCTTATTCTATTTTGCAATTTATCATTTTCCATCACAGACCAACTGATACTCCAACATACAAAAATACATTTTATATATA
>JAOTQY010000016.1:16369142-16389580 GCA_026413445.1 Dolichallabes microphthalmus | reverse complement strand
GAAGGTGTGCTTTGCACATTGGGATTTGGATGTATGTGTAATAAGGTTCTTTTAATGTTTTTTACAAAAACAGTTACTATGTCTGGAGGGTTCACAAACTTTCAAGCAGCACTGTATGTATGTATGTCTCTGTCTGTTTCTATTTGTCTGACTCTTTGACACTCTGTTTCTTTCTGTCTGCTTCTATTTCTCTTTGTCTCTTTCTGTTTTTCCTTTTTTCTGTGTGTCTGCCTGTCTCTGTGTGTCTGCCTGTCTCTGTGTGTCTGCCTGTCTCTGTGTGTCTGCCTGTCTGTCTCTTTCTTTCTGGCTAAACGTAGTAAACTAGCATGTGTTTGTCACAGCGCATTAAAATCAGGATATAAATATCTTTAGAGAATTAAATAAGTTTGTATTAATACAGATTGTGTGTTTAGTCTTTGATTGTTTTGTTTTTTTATAGCTGTAACGAGTGTATGCAATGTTTCAGTGCAGTAACGGTGCTTCCTAATTTCTGATTGGTCCGTCAGTTGGTGGGTCTGCTCCTGATTGGCGTAGCAGTCTGGGGAAAGGGCTTCGGGATTGTCTCCAGTATCCACATCATCGGTGGCGTGATCGCTGTGGGCTTTTTCCTGTTGCTCATCGCCATCGTTGGCCTCATCGGAGCCGTCCATCACCACCAAGTCATGCTCTTCTTTGTATCCTTTATCAATGGTTGTTTACAGCTGCATTTCAGTTTTTGTTTTTTTTTGTAATGTGGCAAATATATTATAGAGTCAATATCAGTTATAGTAGAGGTCGTTGGATGTATGCACTTTCAGGTGCACCTGGCTTGCGTGAAAGAGAGACCTAGAGAGACACTGTTGAGGAAATGACGCTTATCGAATCCACGATGTAGATGAAAACAGGAACTAAACTCGTCCCTCAGATGTTCCACGTCATTAAACTAGTTTCACTAAGTCTACCAGCGTGCTGTTCCCTTATAGGACACATCCTATCAACCAGTGAGCCCGATGTATGCTGCTATATCGCACATAATTCAAAAGCACTGAGGATGTGGGAAGTTTATTACAAATGAACAGATGTGAGAGACGCGTAGGAAGAAGAGAGTGGCAGAATTAAAGAGAAGTGCTGGAGTAGGCACTCGTACTGAGAAGCACTGTAAATACTCACCAGGAAGTAGTCACTAAAGTTATGACACATGTTCTGATAAATGACGCGCTTGTTCAACTGTGCGTGAATCGCTGTCTCTGGGTCTGATTGAGTAATTTCCCTTGACCACTCACTTCTTCAGTACATGGTCATTCTGTTCATCGTGTTCCTCTTCCAGTTTGGTGTGTCCTGCTCTTGTCTGGCCATGAACCAGGATCAGCAGGTGGGTTTGCATCCTGTACTAGCTGAAGCTGTACTGAGGGGGCGGGGGACAAAACACCAAAAAAACACCACACACTTTTGAGACAGTTTATGGCAATACAGGTGCCTGTGTAAATCGTTAACAGGGGAGTACCGAGTCACGATTGGATTCAGTTCATGATAACGACTTCAGGATTCTGACCAGTTTGATTTTTCAAATTATTTATTCTTTTTTTTTTTTTTAAACAAAATTTGAAGCAAGAAAATATATAATTTTTTTATATGGTAGTATACATCGTTAAAACAATCTGTATAAAATTACACACAAGTTGCTACATTCAGCAGTTTAATATGTGCTTCGGGCACTTGATCTTAAAAGTAAAAAAATATTTACAGGTATATTTATTAGGGATGGGAATCACCTCCTGATACGGTATTGTCACGATACCTCGGTGCCCATTTGATTACGATTTCGCTTCTATAAGTGTCATGATTTTATAAATATACCTATTTGTTATTATTCTATATATTTTTTTGTTACAATTTTACATCTTTTAGAACAGTGTAATGATTAATTTATTATAGCCCGTTCCTTATAACATTTTGCTTTCTCACTTAAAGAAACAAGTGCAGCATTTAAACAAGACAAACAAATTTCAAACACAGGAGTTTAGGATTTAACTTAAAATGTAATTAAGCAAAAAGCTAAATGTTTATTGAGCATGTGTCTCTGTCATCTGCCATAATTATGATTTCTAGACAAAATGATTCAAAGCAAATAATTCACTCCTGCCACAACGGATGGAAATGTGTAAATGGTTCAGAGTGCGCTACGTGTAGGATTATAAAGAAATGGCGACGTTTTACCTCCTCAAACACTGTAAAAACCGCAACTCCACAGCAAGTGTGTGGGATCAATCGGCTTATTTTTTTATAAAAGTAAAAAAAGAGTCTGGAGTCATGATGCATGAATCACCACACACAAGACTCGCGATTCATAATTTAATTGTCTAACATTTATAGTGTTGGTTTGAATGGTTAAAGAAGGATGGATTGCTGTTGAGCCCTGAAGCAAGGCCGTTAACCCTTTCTGCCCCTGGGGCGGCACTCTGACCCCATCCTCCTAACTGGGTATTAAAAATCATTTCACTGTGCTGTGACGTACTGTACATGTGACAAATAATTGCGTCTTTATCTGTGAAGCTCCAAAGCTGGCTGAAACCACCCACTTGCACATCCTTTTTCCTCCGGCACCGCAGAGGGAAGCTGGTTTTATTGCAGGGCATTTTCACATCAGGGCCCTGCGATCGTTTCCGAGAATACTTGACCCCAAAGTCTGATTTATTTTGATCGGTGAGAATGCAATCGTTCCTGTGAAACCGCTCTAAAAGCATCTGACGAACTCTCTTTATATAACAGGATGGTTTGCCCGTATTCGCTGACTCGTGTTCATAGTTCCCTACAAATCAATGTGATCACATGACCAGCGATAGGTTGTAACTCTATGGGTTGCGCAGATCGGGAGCTCAAGCAGTTACATTAAGTGCGTCATTAATAGTCCACAGTGGTGAATCTGCTCCTATAGAAAAGTAATCATCACCTTTAGACCAATCAGATTCAGCCGTGCGGTGGAGATAAATGTAACGCATTCATTATTTACAATATCAGAAGGTTTTAAAGGGCTGGAGACTGAGACAGTTAAAATGGTATGTAGATGGTGAGACGGATGAGGAGTTATTTTTATCGAGTCCTGCGTATCAGAGTTGTTGATCCCTCGTTGTCGGCGATGCTGCGTTTTGCAGGAGAAGCTGATGAACTCCACTTGGCGTATGATGAGCAACGAGACTAAGACAAATTTGGAGTCCAAGCTGGACTGCTGTGGTCTGTTTAACAACACGGGGAACCACGAGCAGTTCGATTTGGACAGGGAGATCTGTGAAGCGGTAAGAACCAAAATGTTATTTATTTTCATAAGAATCATACGAGCTATGAATTTCACATTAGTAGTGATGATTGTAGGCTGGTTTCTAATTTCAGGATTAAAACCGGTCACGTGTGTGTGTGTTCTTATGTACTCCTCTGATTGAGTTCTCTGTTCAACTCAAACAGGTCTAGTGTAATAATCTCACACACTGCACATCCAGTCGAATGAGAAGTGTACTATAAAGAAGTTGTAAAACACTGATGATCTGATCTTCTCTCGTGCCACAGAGCTGCAAAAAAAACATTGAAGACTGCAGGACGTGCGGTGAAAAGATGCTGCAGCACGCCTCCGAGGCCCTGAGGATTCTGGGCGGTGTGGGTCTCTTCTTCAGCTTCACTGAGGTTAGCCGATGTTCTATACCACAGCATTCTGGTTTTCTTTGCCTCATTAGATAAATAGTTATTTAACTAAGCTCAGACGTGCAATCTCGTATAATCTATACATATAATAAAACTGTGAAGTTGGCATGTCTGTACATTGAAGATATTTACAGAAAACATTTTGAGAGGATGTAAGATGATTAATGGAGCACATCAAGGTGGTTTTTGGAATTTTCGTTTGTCTGTTTGTGCACACATCACATAAAAACTACTGAACGAATTTTAGTGGGGTTTTCACAGGTGTATTTGGCCGAGCTCGTGGTAACATAGAAAGAGAAGATGCGCTACTTAAATAGAAAACACCCTTATATAATTTTTAAAAATCTGCCTTAAAAAAATAGTTTATTCTGGAGATTCAACAGATGGCACTGTACTTTTTTTTTTTTTTAATACGTGCCTATGAGTGTGCGATTGAAATCTACTTAATAAATCAAATAAAATTTAATTTGACACGTGCACAGTACGATATGCTGTGAAATGCTTATATGACTGCCCATCAAAAAAAGAGTATCAATAAGAAATTATGGAATAAAATCTAGAAAAACATAAGCTATAAAAACACGACTTCACACCTTCATTCCGCAACGCTTCACGGTAATGCGTATAAATTTTTGTTCAGTTCAAAGTTCAGTAGATGGCGTACTTCTTTTAAAAAAAATAAATAAATAAATTTTAAACATGCAAACACATGAGTTTGCATTTAAATTTTCACACGTACAAGGTTTGTATTAATTTAAGATTTTCATATGTCATTCTGACATCTAGTGGTTGAAACCTGTTATTACACCCTGAAAGGTATATACAGGCTCTGAAGTCAATTATTTATTGTGTATAACAGAGTGGTTTGTAAATACCACATCGAAGCTGATTCCTGTCGATTACAGAGCAATTTGACATACTTTTAAATTCCTTTAATAGTTGTATTTAATCCACAAAACGTCTTTATTACATGAGGATGTCAGCCGTATGGATTTGTTCTCGCTCCATTTTTTTCCCCCTTGTAAAGCTCTCTCTCCTTTCTGTAGACAAAGACTTTAAGTTCTTCTGACCTTTGCAGACTGGAGCCTCCTTTCATAAATGCTAAATAAACATTTACTTAGAGAAACTTCACACCCCTTTTTTATTCACTCTGGTTGTACAGAGCGTCATAAGTCCCTGTGCTGCTGCGTAATGAATTTATAAAAAATGCTGTCGAAGCTCCAGTGCGAGAATCTGAATTAGGAAAGTGATTTCAGAAGCGGGTGACTTTTATTTTCAATATTGTCGTTTATAATTTGTTTTCCGAGATAAAGAGAGTCAATCTTAATGCCGAATTAGATTTCCTGGTGGATTTAGGGTTAGCATCCACAGTTGTTCAGGTTTGAGCCCCGGGTTTTAGGGAATGAACCCCAGCAACTATGGGTTGCACAAGTGTTCCAAGCATGAATAAATTGCAGAGGGTTGTTTCAGGAAGGGCAGCTGGTATAAAAACTGTGGTGCGTGCCAAATTAAATACGGGAGCCACCCCTAAGAGGCGAAAATGGGCGAGAAGGGTTGGCACGGGCTTTCACATTTTCTGAAAGAGTGAGGAGTAGAACAAGAGCATCCAGTATCTGTATCTGTTCATGTTACTATTCGACACTAATCTGATCAGTTTCTCTAATAGATCAAATTAAGCTTTGGTTAGGAGTAGCACTAATCCATCATGTCCTGACAGCGTAATCGGCATCTGTTCAATATGCTAATGTTTAACTTTTCGCTGCCTCGTGATCAAATCTGTGGACATGAAACTTGGGAACGTTCTGCAGTTTTAACGTGAGGTTTGTCACGCAGAAATAAAAGCCTGGCCTACTTCGTTTCTTAGCAAGAGCTGGGTGTGGAGCACGGCTGAAACCTAAAGCAGATAACGCTCCTTAATGTGTGTGTGTGTGTGGATAATCCTGAAATAGCCAAAGACTCCCTGAATAGCAGCTGACCGAACCTCCTGCTGGAGCTGGGAGCCAGACGGCCCAAAATCCAGCAGCATCGCGCACACAGACAAGCGCGCACACACATAGAGACTTAATTCATTGGTAGTGTATTTCATCTTGGACTTCTGAGGGCTGGACTGTTTTCATCTCACTCCAATCTGAAATACCCATCTGATGAAAATCACACTATTTGGCAACGGCCGGAAA
This sequence comes from Dolichallabes microphthalmus, assembly GCA_026413445.1. Taxonomy (NCBI): domain Eukaryota; kingdom Metazoa; phylum Chordata; class Actinopteri; order Siluriformes; family Clariidae; genus Dolichallabes; species Dolichallabes microphthalmus. Next base: position 16,383,731 of record JAOTQY010000016.1, on the reverse strand, counting down.
TCTCCCCTTGCTGCAACATCTGAATGTTGGTTCATTAAGAGCTGGAGATGTTTGTTTGTCCTGGTTGGTTAGATTTAGGTGGGCTAAAAGAAACCTTTGGTTATTTATATATAAAGGTCTCTCTCTCTCTCTCTCTCTCTCTCTCTCTCTCTCTCTCTGTCTGTTTTTCCAGATTTTAGGTGTTTGGCTAGCCATGCGTTACAGGAACCAGAAAGATCCCCGGGCAAACCCCAGCGCATTCTTATAGTTCTCTCAGCCTCCTCCTCTCAGTCCCACAGTTCAGCAGCGTAGACGAGCGGTTCTTTTTCCCTTTTTGCACATCCGGAGGCATTCAGCACGGACTTCAGACTGAACGCCGACCTGCTGCTCTCTGCACACCATCTCACTGATCTAACACCACCGCTCTTTCCTCTCTAGAATTTTATTTATTTGTGTTTTTTTTTTGTTTGTTTGTTTGTTCCCCCCCCCCCCCTCCCATAGTCAGAGCAAAAGCTGGGCGTCTCATGAATGACAGGATGATGTTTTGGTGTTTGTCTCGATCTCCAGTCCCATGGTGTGACCCACATCATGACCATTCCCATCCTTGATTTGAGAAAAAAAAAAAAAAAAACTAGGTGAATAAATAATGTCCTGGACAGCGCTTCATCGTTGCTATGTGCATGCTCGTAAGCATTACTACAACTCTGGCCATTTCCCCACCAGCGCTCCGTGTACGCTGTATAGTTTTACCATCGCGTGGGCTTTTAGTGTCGGCGAAGCAGGTAGTTTCGTAGAGTTTTGCGTGACCCGATCGAGGCACGACGTCTTCGCGATCTTTGCAATCTCTTGCCGATGTTGCCGAGTCGTCCTTGTTCAAGACGTGAGAGTGCTAGTCGAGGAATTAGGATTTTTACTTCAATACGTTGTGTAACTGAGCCATGCAGAAGAGAAGCCAGCAGACTGCAGCCCCGATGTTGTGTACAGACGTACGTTTTCGCGACGGGTTGCTTCACTCTCATACACACACACATGTATACGTTTCATTTGCTTCTCGCTGAGGTACAAACCGCACTAGGACTTTAACAACGCTTGTGTTTCTAGGTATTATTTTTATTTTATTTATTTATTAATTGTTTTTGCAATATAGTGAATAGAACTGGCTTATGTTTGTTTTTGTGTGTGTGTGCTATAATTCATCACTCTCACGAAGTTCTTCCTGTGCCATCACTTTAATTCAAGTGTCTCATCTCATTCAAGTGTGTACATTTTTTTTTTCATCTTTTCTCAAATCATGTCTGACATGTTACTTCTTGTAAAGAAAAAAAAAAATTTCCCTACACCTCTAGGTGGCATTCAAATCTGTTACACATAATCCTCAGAAGACGCAAACTTTTCCATGTTCTATGTTCTTTTTGTTTGTTTTTGCACTTTTTTTTTTTTGCATTTAAAAGTATTTAAGCCACCATTCAGGTTCATTAAAATGTAAATTATTTGTATGTACCGTGTTCTAGATACTTAAACCTTCACTAATCCTTACTTTCTCTTGATTCTGTACACATCCAGTCTTAACGTGGTTTTTCTTCTTCTTCTTCTATTCATTCAAGTCCAGGTTGTAATTTTGAGCATGTAGCGCTCGGTTTTAAATCTCCTCTTTAAGCCGCTTTGCCCCTTCATTTCTCTTCTCAATTCTCTTCTGATTACTAGGATGCACTGAATTCTCAAATCGCATATTAATATTATTGTGTATATGTGCTAAAGACTAGTGTTGTGGCTCTTTCGCCAAAATATCAACAAGGTTTCTTTTCTCTCATTATTTAATTCATTGACTGTTTTTTATGAGCAGTTCATGTTCATCGTTCTCACGACTGTATGCACCTGCAATTTTTTTTGTTTGTTTGTTTTCTTGGATGTTTATTGTATTTTACAACCTGATTTCTTTTCCAATTAAAACATCTTTAAGCAAAATGTGAAAACTGTGCTTAATTTTAAAGGAAAGAGCTTGAGTTTCGTTTGAACGGTTTTTAATTAATTAATTTTTTTCTGCAGAGCTTCTGATGAGCAGATCCAAGTCTGTAATCTGTAAAGAGTGTTGACTAAACCGACCAACAGCGTTATGAGTTCTTGACTCATAACGCTGTTGGTCGTTTTAGTCACACGTTTGACTGATTAAAGTCTTTTGAAGACGTTCAAAGGATTTCAAATGAATCACCGTCTCTTACTCGTTTATGACTTAATTTCTAAAGTTTCCTATCATGTTTCTGCTTTTAAGTAATTGCACATGAGATTCAATTTTATTTTTTTTTATTCAAAACAACGATTAAACTGAAACGGGCTATTTTACAGCTGATCAAAAGTTTAGGACAACACCTCCAAAAAAACCCCATAAACCCCCCTAAAACAGAAATCAAACTTCCAATCATGGGCCCTCAGTCATGAGGAATGCCCTCTGCAACATCTGGACATACAGTACGTAGCCAGCGTCCGTTTGACGCCCCTGTACTTCCTGAAGCTCCATTGTTCCACTGAAGGAAAAAGCACCCCATACCATTATGGCGCCCCCTCCACTGTGGTGGAAAACATCTCGGGTGGGATCTGCTTGTCATGCCAGTAACGTTGGAAACCATCAGGACCTTCAAGGTTAAATTTTTTCTCATCAGAGAATAAAACTTTCTTCCACCTTTGAATGTCCCATGTTTGGTGCTCTCTTGTAAAGTCCAAACAAACAGTTCTGTGGCGTTCAAGGAGACGAGGTCTTTGAAGACGTGTTTTGTTTTTGAAGCCCTTCAGTCTCAGATGCCGTCTGATGGTTATGGGGCTGCAGTCCGCACCAGTAACGTCCAGGATCGTCCAGCGTCTTGACGGACAGCCGATTGGATCCTCCGGCTCAGTGCTGGTGAAATTTTTTTGGGTCTTCCACTTGATTTGTTTGTTCCATAACCCTCAGGATCGTATAAGAAATTCCAAATGACTTTCTTACTGCGTCCCACCTCGGCAGTGATGGCGCGCTGTCCGAGATCCTGCTTATGCAGTTCAACAACCCGACCCCGGTTAAAAAGGGAGTTTTTTTTTTTTGCCTTTGCCATCGGAACCTGACAGAAAATGAAAAGGGATTCTATGCATCATGGGTGCATCGCTTCATGTGCTTCCAATCTTACCCTGACACGCCCATCAGTCTGGAATAGGGTCCGTCTGGACTCATTAGGTCACAATTAGGACTTTTTTTTCCATTGCTCCAATCTTTATGCTCTCTAGCAAACTGATTAACAAGTTGTTTTCTTACGGCCACACAACTGTTTAGTCCCTGCGAGTTCTCGTCACACTGTGTGTTTATGAAAATTCTTGTACTTTGACTATTAAGTGTAGCTCTTTTAATGATGCAGGCTAATATTTTAACCTCCTTCTGAAGTGTGTAGCTATAAATGATGAGAGAAGCTAGTTTCAAAGTTGTTCCATGTAATTTAATGCCGGCATTGCTGCGGTGTGTGATGAGTAGCAGGTCAGTGGTTAAGGTCTTTCACTACTGATCGGAAGGTCCCAGGTTCAAACCTCAGCATCACCAAGTTGCCAGTGTTGAGCCCCTGAGCAGGGCAAATTAACCCTCACCTGGTCAGACGTGGAATGAGATAAATGGGAAATGAATTAAACACTTTGGGGAATGAAATCAGGGGTAAAATCGACTGAGATGTTTACAGTAACTTTGGTTCAGGCTGTGGCGGAGCATCGCACCCCATCACTGTGGGGTTTTTTCCCCCCTAAAGGCATCAGTGCTACAACATGACATGATAGATTGCAGCATGGTTAGATCAGGAAGATCAGGTGAATCTTCTCCAAGTCACAAACTCTAACTTATCAAAGCTTCTTTCTCTCGTGTTCATTGTTGTCGTGAAGGCTCCTGGGTGTTTGAGACATTTTCATTCTCCAGTCTGCAGGAGCACGGCCGTACCGTATCTCCAAAATGGATTCCCGGCCCCCTGTAGTGCGCTCGGGCTTTTCGCCAGGCTTTACCTCTTGCTGTGTCTGTGTCTGTGCCCGTATGCTCCGACTTTTAGCTGCCACCTGTCCACCCGCAGACCGAGCTGACGACGTGTGAGCTCTGTGAAAAGAAAACTCCAGCTTTACAACTCACCGAAGTGTGAAGTGAGAGTGAGGAGGATTTGGAGACGTGAGAGGTGTTATAAGATAAAGAGAAAGCGCCTGGTCATGAATATGCATGTAACCTTTTTTGTTTTCTCGTAATTTCGCAGTTCATATTTAACCACCATCCTGTACCAGGATAAATCCCTCTGACGCACATCCAGCCTCTCCATGCTAGCTTTATAGCACGTAAGGAGTCGTTCAAGCCACACTATTGTTGATCAGTTTTTTGGAGCACTCGCCCATACCTCCTGTGCTCCGTCATGACTGTGTACCTGCTGACGGAGCGCGATGAGGACACTCGGGACTTGATTAAGATTCTGCGTGCATATTGAGCCTAACAAGCTGAAAGAGCAATTTCTCCTAGATTGCAGAGATAAGTGGGTCAGTAGCAGGTTAAGACTTTAGACTGACCAGGTCCATGTTGTTCGCGCACATGAAGACGTGTACATGTCCTGCCCTTTCCTGGAAACGGACATATGTGTAGAGTCAATTGGAAGGAATTTCTACTAGGATCAATGAAGCAAGCCAGTTCCTGTTCATTTGAACCATTTTCAAACCATTAACATTAAAACCACCTATTGTACATTTTGGTTTCCCCTTGTGCCACTGGCAGCTCTGTCCACTTGGGGCCTTTCTGCAACAAGCTTGGACACTTTGCCAGCTAAGCTCCATACATACAGTAGCAGGCCGTTAATCACTGGGTGTTCTCTTACCTTTCTATCCTAGCCAGCATTTTTTATTTTTATAAGTGCTGCATTGGCTTTTCTGTGGGATCAGAGCGGCCAGGTCATAGATGAGCCTTGGGTGCCCATGATCCTGTCACCAGTTAATTGGTATATAATTATTGATCAGTGTTGTTCCATTCAGCTGGAAGTGGTGTGGCTGATTGGTGTCCACCTAGTACCACCATCAGCATGTTTAAATATGGATAGAAATGTTTCAACATGCTGTTCATCATTATTTTCTGTGGATGAAAAAACAATGGCGAGATTAAAATGCCAGATAATAATAGACAGACTATTTTGCTCTACATTTGAAAAGCAATTATCTGAGCAGAGCCAGTCCTGAGAACACTGGATGTGAGGGCGTAGGTCATCCTGCATGCGCCACCAGACCATGCATTCATGTTCCCAGGTAGGAGCACATTAGTACAGCTAAAACACTTTCGCAGTATGTTTTTGGGGCATATTGGTGGGACATTGACACCAGTCTAGGATTGGGGCAAACAAACAAAGAACAGTGACAGCAGAACACCACAAGATTAGTTTATTGGTGTGTATGGTGTGTATGTCTTCATTATTGTGTGATTCTTTTTAAGCATGATTCTTTTGCATAAAAGGACATGAAAGGACAGTTAAACATATTTGTTGTTTTTAATTCTACACAAACAGTGACTGACCTTATTGGTCTAAAATGTCACTTATATACGCTTTAAGAAATTAGTTCTCGCTATATAGTTATAGCTTCCTAATAAGGTTTCACTTATGTAGCTGATGCTTACAGAGATTATATACAGTGCTGTGAAAATGTTTTTTTGCACATTTGCCACACTTAAATGATTCAGATAATCTAATTTAAATATTACACAAAGATAACCCAAATAAATACAAAATACAGTTTTTAAATAATGATTTTATTTTTTAACGCACATCCATATTGGAGGATTTTCAAGCATGAATGGCCTGTTTAAGGTTAAGTGTCAGCACAATCTCAATCAAATTTAAGCCCGGACTATGACTAGGCCAAAACCTTAATTTTGTTTTTCTTTGAATCATTCAGAGGTGGACTTGGTGGGCTGTTTCAGATGGTCATCCTGCTGCATAGCTCAAGTGCGCTTGAGCCTGATGTCATGAACTAATGATTTAGTTGTAGGGTGAAGAATTCATGGTTTTATTGACTATGGCTAGTCGTCCAGGGCCTGACGCAAAGAAGCACCGGACCATCGCACTACCACCACCATGTTTCACTGTTGGTATGATTTTCCTTTTTATTAAATGCTTTGTTAGTTTGACGCCAGATATAACAGAATACACACCTTCCAAAAAGTTCAACTTTTGTCTCATCAGTCCACAGACTATTTGCTCCAAAGTCTTGGGGATAATAAGTATGTTTTTTGTTCATAGGTTTAAAATGTTCTATGTTCTTTTACAAGCTCTTGGACGAGTCTTGGTTGTACTCTTGGAGTCATTTTCGTAAACTAGCCTCCTGGAAGACTCTTAGAAAGCCATAGAAATGGCTTTGTAACCCTTATCGTACCATACTGATGCACATCAATTACTTTGTTTCTCACCTGTTCTTGAATTGTTTTAGATTGTTGCATGACGTGTTGCTTTTTGAGACCTTTTAGATCTTCAGACAGGTGCAACTTAAGTGATTTCTTGATTCAACAAGTCTGTTAGTAATCAGGTCTGGGTGTGGCAGTCCTGTGAAATTTATCTTAAAGCTTTCCAAAAAATGTGGTAAATCACAGTTCATTCATGATTTACCAAGGGGGAGGGCAATAACTTTTTCACATAGGGCCAAGTAGGTCTGGACAGCTTTTCTCCCCATTTTTAAAAAATGAAATCAGGCGCAGTGGTAAAGCGCTCGCCCTAACATCCGGAGATCGCTGGTTCGGTTCCCGGGTGACGCTGTCCTCTTACAGCTGGAGATCTCGAGAGAGCTGAATTGGCCGAACTCTCTCAGCGGGGAGGGATGAGAGGTATTTAGTGTTCCCACATTAATCACGGCTCTACGCCATTCTGTCTGTGAGCTCATGCACGAGAAGGGAGCGGATAGCGCTGTCCTCCGAGTGTGTTACGCTGACCCCAACGCTGCGTGAGCGAGCATTTCGAAAAAAAAGAGGTCGGCTGGTGTCACATGATTTGGAGGAAAAACATGACTTTTGAGAAGCAGTAGAGAGTACCAAATAATGTACACATTACTCTTTACAATCCTGGCATAAAGGTTCATACAGCAAGCATTTTCTTAAAAAACACCAAACAATTATGAATAGTTTCTCACCAATTCTCATCGGCTGCACAGTTTGAGCAGAGCCTTGTTTCTGGAGACCTACAGAATTTCCTTCTTACTGAAATCAGTTCCGGCTCTGATCCAACAGAGCTAATCTGGCTAATGAAGTAAAGTGATTACCTGGAGCAGGTGTGGAAACTGAATTCAGTATGAAGGGAAATCTCCTGAAACAGTGTTAATGATCACAGCTGTAAAATGTCTGCCAAGAACGCAAAGGAGAGCCCAGCTGTGTTCCTGTCTGATGCACTGCACGATTCAGTGTCTTTTCCTGCTGTAATAGCTAACCTGTGTTTATGAGTTTAGGTAAAGGAATCACCAAATTACTATAGTGGACTGCTTCGTTGGCTGATCAGGCTTTTATATCTGTGAGATCTGCATAACTCAACCTCAAGCCTGAAAATCTGGAAACAATATTATTTCACACGATGCACAAATTGGCCGAAAATTCTAAATTGTCTCAGTTCAAATAATCAATTCATAATCAAAATCAAGGTGGAAATATCATGTGATTTATTAATGCCATAATACCTATGCCCAAATTAATTAAATACGAAGAAATAAGTGAGTATGGATTAAAGTAAACCCGTGAAAATTACTAAAACATTACCAAACATTGTTAAAAAGAAGAGAGTCCACTACGCCTTTATGAAATATGATATAAGCATTCTTTCCTATCAGGTTCTGTACTGTGCAAAAGTCTTGAGCATGCTCCCCTTTTTAGTGCTGATTTTTGTTTTAGGTGTAAATTTTTTGCCAGTACAATTTTTTTTTATTACTTATGTTGCGACATATTATATAACAGACCACTTGTCAGACAAAAAAGCATATTGAAGGCCTCTGGGTTCCGCTGTAAAAAAAAAAAAGAATCAAAATGCAGTCAGTCTGCAGAAGAGCTGTGGCAGATTGTTCAAGATTATAAAACCTACCAGCTAATTTCCTTATTAAACTACAAAATTGTACCTGAGACTGTACTAATTGTAACTGACCTGTACTAACATACTCTTAAAGCAAATGCCCTTTACACCAGTGATAAGTTTATCGCTATTTATTGCACTTTAAAGCATTTTTTTTACAATTAGAAACATTTAATTTCATTATTTTTAAAGGCATTATTGTGCCTAAGGGCATAAGATGTTTTTACTCTGTACTGGTTGCCGTACCCCCAAAATAAAATAAAAAACAAATAAATAAACAACACACATTCTGTGTTCTCAAACTGCCCGTAATGTATAACTATGAGTTATACATCATGAGTGGGCCTGTGATGGGTTGGCACTCCATTCAGGGTGTACCCTGCCTTGTACCCTGAATTCCTTTGGATGGGCATATGGATGGACGTACTTTATTGTAAAACTATATACAGTATTAAAAACCTTGGGGAAGCAAGAAAGCTTAGAAAACAGTATTCTGTAGCTTCAACTCAGCTTTGGCCCCTCAGGGCATGATTCTGTAAGACCTCTGGGTGTGCTGTGGTGTTTGGCACCGGGACGTTGGCAGTCGATCATTTGTAAGTTGATCGGCTGTGGGTTGTCCCACACATCCCATGGGTACTCAATCAGAGTGTGATCTGGGGAGTTTAGATGCCCGGTCGATGTCCTTGGTCTCTTTGCCTGCTGGGCCCTATGCACGGTGGGATGTGGTACTGGGTATTCTTCAGTGTTTTTATCAAAGTCAGCGCTGATTTTTTTTCAATTATCTATACGCCATTGGGTTTTGCCAAACAGTGGGTTTTGGAATTTGCTCGTGTAAATGAATGATCCTGTCACCAGTTTACTGGTATATAATTGATTCGCGGAAGTACCTGTCACTAGGAAAAGAAAATTTTGTCTTGTTTATGCCAAGTTGTACTTCTTTCGTCGTCAGCCAAATACACTCCCTGTTCGGTAATTGGAGAGCGAATCACAGAGGAGAAACCGAGAAAGTAGATCGGATAAAGATGAAGACGACTCCAGCACATTAAAATTCACTTATACCACTTCAGCGCTGATATTTCAGCTGTAAAAATATGAACTAATCCTAGTAAAAAATTATTTGTTTAGCGTTTCCAGTTAATGTCTATTGGTGCAAGCGTTTGTTAACATTGAGCAAGTAGCATAACTGCTCATAACATCAATTTTACTCAACATTTTGATTTGACTTATGGCGCAGGTTAAACTTCAGTTAGATGTCTATGTAATGCAAATGCTTCATTACATTCTGTCCAGCCCGTTATGCATGATGCTGTGACATAATCTGGCTGGACAGACATACAGATGGAAAGTTTTCTGGTTTTCTGAGACTGCTTTCTGGTGCTCCAATGTACAGTATGAAGCGTGAAGATAAATTGTTGATAATGTATTAATGCTAAGTTAATCTTCTAAAGATACAGTAAGGAAAGGTGTCACTCTTTCTCTCGGAATGCATTGTGCATTGGATAAAACCAAAGCGACTACACCCTGGTGTACTGCTTATTCTAAAAGCCTTTTGGGACGGTCATATTTCCCGCGCCCTGTTAACACGTGATCAGCGCGTCACGCAGAGAGAGAGAGAGAGAGAGAGAGAGAGATCAGCACCTCGGACAGCAGCGCCTGTCCAAAAAAAAAAAAAAACTGCATCGAAACCAGCGCAATTCCGCTTCAAGCTCTCCACCGAGGAGTGGACCCGATCAGCAGTGAGTGTGTAAATGAATAAGTGTGTGTGATCACTTTGCCAGCACGCCGTGTACCCGAGGACTAGCTCTGAGTCATTTCTGGCAAGACGTCCATTTTCATGGAGCAGTGAAGGCAAGGCTGCCATGATTTTATTCCCAGAGACTTCAGGCGCGTAAAGCAGCCCCTCACCCCGTCACCGCGTTCAGGAGGAAATTCGGTGTTTTTTGTTTCCCCCCCTTTTTTATTTCGTACTTTATTTCTTTTTTTTTTTAAGAATACATTGTGTCCATCTTTCTTTGAACTACGCACGCGCTCGACGGTCATCTGTAAGGGCGGGATGCTGATAGACAACAAAACACCAACGAGCTGCTGGGATTTTTTATTCTCGTAGCAACCTTGGGCCTTGAGTCTCTTATCTGTTTATTTATTTTGTTTTTGGTCATTAATATTGTTGTTATTATAATTATTATTATCATCACTATAATTGATAGAAGAATGCCAGCTCGAGGCATGCTGAGTCCGGGGCTGGTCGGATGGGAGGTGGCGTCAAAACATGTCCACACACACCGATGAGAAAGAAAATGGCCAGGAAACGAGAGGAAGGATCCGTCATGATCAAATAACCGCGATGAACCATCAAAAGGGACGTGTATGACAGCAATCATCCTGTTTAGTTTTTTTTTTCTAGCACTATGCTCTCTGAGTGATGACATGACTGTGGGACAACACTTTTTTAAAAATCTGTTTTGTACTTGTTTATCTTCGTTTTTAGATCATATCACCCACCTTCCCTGGACCAGTGCACTGACGCTTGTTTTCTTTTTCTTTCTTTTTCTTTTTGCTCTAGTAAGACGGGACAGGGGTTTGAAGTGACTCTCAGAGCCCCTGTGTGGTTTAAGGTTCGAGGTTCGACTCGTTCTCTGTTCTTTAGACATAAACATTTTAAAAGGCGCGTCGATTTTTCCGGGCCGGAAAAAAAATCTCTCTCTAACATGCCATCGGATAGTAAATAAACTAAAAAAAAAAGAAAGAAATTAAAAAAAGCTAATCTGTGATATCGCAAGCTTATTCCTTTATACCTTTATTTCCTGACTATAACAAGGACTTGTTTATTATAGATATCACAACTACGACTAATAATAATAATAATAATAATAATACATGTCGACACAATAATCCGTTTCACTTCTGGCGCGCACCCCACGCATGTAGTGAAAGATGTTCAAGAACCGGATCCGCATGTTTTTCAACGAGCTCAAGCTCCTGGTGTTCATGCGGTCCGGTCCTCGGCAGCCCGGCGTGGACGCAGGGACGAGCATGCGCGGCCTGGGCGCTGTGGGCGGCTGCGGGTGGCGCACGTTCTCCCGCTGCACCGGCGACCACGACGCCGAGGAGTACTACGGCAGCGATGCGGGCGCGAGGCGGAGCGCGGCGGCGGCGGGACTGGACGAGCGGGTGCACGCGAACGCGGACACGGTGTCCATGAGCAGCGGGACTCGCACTCCCCAGTGCCGCATCTGCTTCCAAGGACTTGAGCAGGTAAATAGACAAAAATAGTAATAATAATCATGTTCATTCTGTACTGGGCGTGCACTGGCTCATATTGTTTTTATCGTCATATTTTGTTTATTATTTAATAAACCCTATTTTGACTCATCAGTAAAATTATTGCGGCGCTATTAGGAGTTGTGCGTTTTATTGGTTTAGTCTGTTTTTTTGTTTGTTTGTTTTTTTGGATCATGTGAATTCCGTTATTCATCAAAGGCACACGGAAACACACATCGAGCTCGACTCTGATTGGTCAGAATGCTCAGCTCACGCATGAAAACAGAGCAGCGATTGGCTCCCAGGCTCAGTTCTATCAATAATGCAAAGGTTAATGCTGTTAATGAGACAGACTTGGCCTACAGTGTAGTTCTGATCCTTTCGCAAATATATATATATGTATATAACCCAGGTGTTTTTTGGAAATCCGACAGTCCTATCGTCTATATTTCCTCCCCCCCCCCCCGGACATGTCCATGTCTCGGTGAGTCAGACAAACGCCAGGACGAACGGCAAATAAACGCGTTCCTTTGTTTATATGTAAGGATTTCTGGACCTATCAGAGCCCGCCGTCTGTCTTCCCAACACAGCGAAATCCCCAAGTGCAGAATTAACACCTGTACTGAAGCATTACCCGTCTCTGCTGTCCAGATGTGCACGTGTTAATTCAGCATTGAATTAACGTAATTATAGGAGCCCTTCTCCCAAAAAAACACTGGAACTTTGGGTTGTGTTGTAACTATCACCTACCCTGGATTTAAGAATGCTAGAGAAATTACATATATAATTACACTTATTACAGTTTACTACATTAGTGTTGTTTTACATAGGATTTTACACAGTTTACTAAATCATATTACTAAAGTGATTTTTTTTCTCCAAATGTGATTGTATATATGTTTCATTTCGTTCCTCACCACTTGTGATTTTACACATGATGCGTTTATTTTCCAATGTGATTTTACAAAATCACATTATTGTATCTTTCTTCATGTAATTTTACACACATCATTTACCACGTGATTTTACGCATGCATTAATTATCTTTACACCTAATTATACATTCTTTATTCATCTTCACATGTGATTTTTTTTTTTACTTTTACATGCAATTTCATAGCTACTTCATCCTTACATGTGCTTTTGCACTTACTTCATTTTACAAATGTTCTGATGATTTTCATGTAAATTTAAACAAATGTCACTTTAATAATTTTTACATGTGATTACATACAGGCTTTATTCACATATACTGCATGCTTTTTACACATACTCATGAATTCACCTTTACATTTGGTTTTAAATGTAAATATTTTTACATGTAATTATATTTCTTTATTATGATTTTGCACATATTTTTTTCATCTTGACAAGTGGTTTCACACCTACTTTATTTTAAAACATTTAAACATTTATTTTTACTTGATTTTTATACATGCCTAATTATCACATTGGACTGAAGACATAATTATCTTAACAATAATCTTATTTTATGCTGGCTTTATTTATTTTTATATGTGATTTTACACATACGTACATTATCTTAAACATTCTTTAACACAGAATTTATTAATTGCCACATGTGATATATAAATTTATCACAGTTTCAAACCTATTTCTTTTTTTCACTCATACACATTTTCACCTATAACTTTACACATACTTTGTTCATATTCACATGATTTTATACATGTTGTATTCATTTTATATATACTTTTTTTTCACAGATTTTTAAATATGTATATGTAAAACATATTACATATGAAAAATATTTTCACTGTGATTTTGCTTATACTTTATTCTCAAGTGATTTATAAAATCCTTCATTCATATTACATGATTTTATACATATTTAAAATTTTGAATTAATCACATGTGATTTCAAACATATAGTTCATTTTACATTTATTTTACATATGAATAGATTTTTGTTATTTTCACACAAACTACATTTATTTCAGATGATTTTTACACACATGATTTCAAACATACTTACTTTTTACATGTGATTTTACACACACTACATTAAGTTTCACATGATTTTTACAAATATTTACTTTATTTTAATGATTTTACACAAAAAAATTATTTTTGCATGATTTTACAAATGCATTTACAAATACAATCTGATTTTACACATATTTCATACCATGATTTTACTCGTACTTCATTTATCCTTACATTTGATACTTCCTTTATTTTCACATATGATTTTACACATGCTTTTCCTTTTTTCGTTTTTACACATATTCAGTTGATTTGCCTGTGGTTGTACATAAACTAAATTTACTTTCACATGTGATTTTACATTTAAAGCATTGCATTGCATGGCATTTTACACAGGCCTTTAGATTATGTAATTTTACACATACTTTATTCATCTATACATGTAATTTTACACTGATTAATTTTTTGCATGCATGATTTTACATAGGCTACATTTTCATGTGACTTTACACATGCTTTTTTAATTTCACCTGTGATATTATTCAGGCTTTATTTATCCACATATGTGATTTTACACATGCTTCTTTTCATTTCACATTTGATGTTATACATGCTTTATTTATCTATAAATGTGATTTTACACATATTTCATAACACAATTTTACCAAATTTTCACCTTCAATTATTACGCTATTTTACAGACACTTCAATTACAGTATCTTCATGTGTGATTATATATATATTTTTCTTTATATTTCTATGTGATTTTACACACATTTTTCATTTGTCTTTCCATGTTATAACATGCAGGTTATTTTGACTTATTATTGTACACATATTTTGTTTATTTTGTCATTATTTAATTATAAGATTCAGTGAGCATTAATGGAAAGGCCAAACCCTTTTTTTTCTTTTTTTTTTTAAAAAACATGGCTTAACTGTTATTTTCTTTCATTCTAAAGCCATCTTCTAGCCCATCTGTGAACAAATAACCCAGTTTGTAGGATTTGTGTGTTCCCAATCTGGCAACTCAGTCATGCAGCAGTCTTGTTATTGTTCATTGCTCATTATTGCTTTTGCTTCAGTGAATTAGTTCTTATAATTGCATTATTAGCTTAAAAAAACATGTCAGAAATCTATCGGATGTTTTTCTTGGACATTTTCAAACAACTTACATTTTCACTTACATTACACTTATAATACAGTGGTGTGAAAAACTATTTGCCCCACCCTCTCCTGATTTCTTATTCTTTTGCATGTTAGTCACACAAAATGTTTCTGATCATCAAACACATTTAACTATTAGTCAAAGATAACACAAGTAAACACAAAATGCAGT
>JAOTQY010000016.1:16046203-16058748 GCA_026413445.1 Dolichallabes microphthalmus | reverse complement strand
AAACCGGAGTACCCGGAGGAAACCCACCAAGCACGGGGAGAACATGCAAACTCCATGCACACAGAGACGGGAATGGAACCCGGACCCTGGAGGTGCAAGGCGACAGTGCACCACCGTGCCGCCTGCTTTGAGAGTATATATATTAAACAACACTTAGCTAAAAGTCAGAGTAACAGCTATACGTGCAACCGCAGGCGACTGTAGACACGTACTGTACAAACATATCTGAATTCCATTTTTTGGAAATGTTCTGTGCCATGTATTTTTACCAATTAATGGCGTCCCAACGCGACTGGGACACGGCGTCGCCGCCAGACTGATGTTTGCTGGGTATAAAGTGAAATAGATTTTTACGTCTAATTTTTGACAGTTATAAAATGTGTCCCACCAATGACAATTTAAGAAAAACTTTTACTCTTTACAAAATGGCTTGTGTGTGCAAGACCACATGGTTTTCAGTGATGTCAAATCAATTAATTATTAGATGTAATATGTTTTTATGTCCAATTTTCACAATTATTATTATAAAATGAGTAACACTAATGACGGTAACACCAGTGATGGTAACAGCTATGACGATTCCAATCATGGAATTTAATGGCTTCCATGTATAAGTTCAGTCATGTCAAGGTCAATTAATTATTAGATGTAATCAGTTTTTATGTCCAAATTTTCAGTTATAATTATGAAATGAGTAACACCAATGACGGATTTTGCAACAAAAAAAATGTAATTAATTAATTGCACAAATATTTGTGACATTTCCAAACAAATGAAGCAAGGCATCTGATGTAACTTTTGCATCTGTCTAGTCCTCATCATCTAGTGACAAATTGTCAAATTGATTTCTAAATAAAACTTTTTGTGTAACAGTGAAAATAAGTCAGCTGTTAACTTTCCTCCATTTTTGTAGAATGACAAATTTCCAAAGCACAACTCAAGCAGAACTTCATCTGAGATGAGGAGTGAGTGGATGCAGTTTATTATATGGAGATTATTATTTATTATCAGTGTTAATAATCAAATTAATTCAGTAATTGTTCCAAGCGCTTTATCCTGGTCATAGTGAGAGATGGTGTGTAGGATTGGACGAGGGCTCAGCGTTCATTTACTTGCTTCTCCGATTTAAAAGAATCGAATTCGGGTTCTGAGAACTGGAATTTGGAATTTATTATTATTTATTTATTTTAGTTTAATATTGAAGGAAGAATGGGTCTGATGCAGCAGCATTCGTTAAATCCGTTATTAGAGTCCAGAAGTGGGAATGAGAAAGGCTCAGATTTGGGTCGAAGTCAGACTGTTGCGCATGCAGCAATATGCTGTTATATAATCTGTTATAACCTGGTGATACCCAGGCGGTAGCAGCATCATCGTGTCTTAGTATGTCCTATCTGAGAGATACTAAGACATGATGATGATGATGCTGCCTGGGCATCAGGAGGTTAATAATGCAGAGCAGGAAGAAACACATCTCATCCAGTGATATGTTATAGAATATCGCAGGTCATGATGGAGATCTATCTTGCCCATCTTGCTTCTGCATCTTTTTTTTTCCTCTGGCAGATGGATGGATTGATAGAATGGGGGTAATGTGTAAAAAGATTCGACCACAGGGTCGCCCCAGAGTTATCCGGTCACCAAATTACTCAAATGAGATTACAGCTCATCTTCTCTAATTTAGCCACGCTCGTTACAGTTGGGCATCTCGAACAGACCTGTAATAAGCTGCTTCCAGCAAAAGGGCGGATCAGACACCGGGGATTTACGGATCATCAGGGTGAAGGACATGAGATTCTAAATAGTATGCATTAAAGCTGACATGCCACCTGCCACCGGGGCTTAAATTTACCTAGAAAGATAACTCCGACTGCATCCTTTATGAGAAATTCCTAGACATCAGAGTTTGTAAGTCAGGTTTGTATTAGCCTGATTAGGTGTACATGATCTAGAAACGGGAGGAAAGCAAAAGATGACTAATATGGCATCGGTATTTCTTGTAAATTAGTTTTTCAGATATTTACAGCTGTTTATCATTTCGTGTTTCACTATATTCTCAGTGGCATCCTGTACAACACATGTGCTGCACTCGCACTGAATTTTTTGTTGTTGTTGTTGTTAAATGCTCTGCTGCTAGGTTCGGCCCTCGTCAGATCAGAGCCGAGTCCATCATGCTGAGAAGGTACTCCGGCACAGGAGCCGCTCCCTATGAGTCCATGATGGTTGCAGATATTGGCGACGTCAACGTGAACTTGTATGACCTAAAGGACGCCTGCAGACGGATCCGCGAGGCTTATCGTAAAGTCGTCCGCAACGGTTGCGTGCCGCTTACGCTGGGTAAGTTCACTCTTGGGAAAATGATCAAAGGGACGGAACGATCAGAGATCAAAGATCTTTTTTTTTTAAATGAAATCACTTCATTCAAAACCTGCTGCACGTTGAACTTTCATCGTCTGCAGCGCAGATGCTCCTTCTGTACTGATGAACCTTCGAACAGCTCATGCATCAGGGCAGTCAATGATTTACCGTCATGTCAATATGATGTTCATGCTTTAATACTTTAACCTCGGTCTAAGATTAAACTCTCTGTTTGCGTTGACAGGGGGCGATCACACGATTGCGTACCCGATTCTACAGGCTGTAGCGGAGAAGTACGCTTAAACACTGTCTGTATTAATCATTAGATGACTTCATGTAAAAACAAATGCCTGTTGTTGATTGACAACTTATGTTGATTTATTCGTATCAGATACGGTCCGGTGGGTCTGGTCCATGTGGATGCTCATGCCGACACCGGTGACGTGTCCCTGGGGGAGAAGATCACTCACGGCACTCCGTTCAGGCGCTGTGTGGAGGAGGGGCTGCTCGACTGTAAACGCGTGGTTCAGATCGGCCTCCGGGGCTCCGCCTATACGCCCGACGCCTACGCGTGGAGCAGAGAGCAGGTCTGATTTCAAGAAATGACAATACTGATACTGTATGTGCACGGCGCGTTCAAGTCAAACCGGGACTTTTGATTGCGCAGAATAACAGAACGTAGTTATGACGTAGTTATAATGCACTTATATCCAAGCTTTTCACTAGTGCTTGGATCCCATCAAGGTAAAAGAAGGTTTAGCAAATGTTTCAGAGTCTCATCAGCAGTGTTGGGGGACGTTACTTTTTAAAGTAACTAATTACATAACAAAATTACTGTCATTAAAAAGTAATCAGTTACATTACAGCGTTACTTTCTGATAAAAGTAACTAGTTCGAGTACTTTTTCCATTGCAGAAAATGAAAATACTTTTGTTCATGAGAAATTTAATCACAAATCAGTGGAGCAGGGGTAGCTCAGTGGTTAAGGAGTTGGACTACTAATCAGAAGGTCCCAGGTTCAAACCCCAGCACCACAAAGTTGCCCCTGTTGGGCCCTTAACCCTCATTTGCTCATATATGGAATGAGATATGGCCATGAGAATGAAAATGTAATTTTGTTTTGACTATTTTGACTTGAACTGCTGAAGTCCCCCAAGCCACCAGGGGGCAGTGTAAGATTTTAAATATCTTTTTGATGATTAAGAACAAGAACTGTGATTGGGGTGACTGTGCTTGACTTGATGCCTGCAGGGTTTCCGTGTTGTGCCTGTAGAGGAGTGTTGGTACAAATCTCTGGTGCCACTCATGAAAGAGGTTCGAGACCAAATGGGCAAAGGGCCTGTTTACCTCAGCTTCGACATCGACGGGTTGGATCCTGCGTACGCCCCCGGCACCGGTACGCCTGAGATCGCAGGCCTCACGCCTATTCAGGTAAATCCGCGATCTGACATACTGAATGCTGAGACCTCAGATTATGCGTAGAATTTAAGTGTGACAAATATATAAAAAAAAATATATATATATATATATAAATAAAATCAGGAAGGGGCAAAAACTTTTCCAGGCACATTTCCTTGTGTATGAGGCAAATATTTTATTTGTCATGTATGGAAGGAGTCTCCAGTGTCAGCTTTGTGTAAGTGAAAGGTTAGGCTATAAGTTTAGGTTTTTCAATATAGGAAAGGTGATTAGGTAAAAGACACCTTTTTTTTTTTTTTTTTTTGTATTTTGTGTGTAACATGACCCGCTGTGCGTGTGTGTGCGTTCAGGGACTGGAGATCATTCGCGGATGCCGAGGTTTAAATCTCGTCGGCTGTGATTTAGTGGAGGTCTCCCCACCGTACGACACTACAGGTAAACACACATCCTGTTTTGATCTTTTATTCTCAAGTGTGTTGATTTATTTATTTATTTTTGCCTTTTTTTTTTTTTTTTTTTACAGGAAACACTGCTCTGACTGCAGCCAACCTGCTTTTTGAAATGCTTTGTGTCCTTCCAAAGACAAAATATTACTAATTAAGAAGGAATTCCTACGATGTCAGTCGGATACCGGCCCGATTTGAGTATCGTAGTCTTAAAACCAGTTCTCTGTTGTAGCACTTTCCGGTCCTGGAGGCCACGTAAGCACTTAAATAACGAACCAGAGTTGTGTATCATGTAGTTAATTTTTTTAATAAATATGTTATTGCAAAAGGCAAGTGCTGTCTGTTTTTGTTTTTTATTTTACAAGGACAAATTGTAGAGACTTATGATTCAAGATTGGTTCATGGTGCTAAACTTGAGAAATCTGATTCTTTATACATCTCTTTTTATGTACTTTTAATTCTAGATTCTTAGGAGTAGGCTTTTCAAAACAGAACAAAACAAAGTTATGGAAATAAAAGTAAGTGCTTTATTATATTATATATGTATTTTTAACAATAAACAAAACAGGCCACATATTTTTATATGTGTTCTATAACTCTACCAGGCAGATATATGCATACATACACATGGACTTGTACATAAATTCTGAAACATACTTGAAGCTTATCACCAACTTGGACAGAAACAGCCTTGTCTCGCATCACAGCCACATGGATATGATAATCTATAAATAACAACACTGTATGCATTAGTGATAATCGAAGAGCACGCTGGTAAGGTAATAAAGAGTCATCTGGTAGCTTGTTTAAGCCCTGTCCTTAAAACTGTTCTGAAATGGAAGACTGGATTTGGATTATCATGCTGTTAAAAAAAATTATAAGAAAATAAATGATCCAAAACTCGTTCCATGAAAATGTCAGAAAACTGAAAAAAGGCACAGAAGCAGCTACAAGTTTCACCAATTACAGTTACAAGTCTCAAAAAAATACAGGCTTATGTTAGCTAGCGTATTTGTATTATTGGTATAACGTGTAACACTGTTGTGGAATCCTGCTGTAATTTGCATACTAGAACCTGATTGGCTCTTAAATTTTATGTCATAACACATACCTGTTCTAGCTTAACTCTAATGTTTTTATTTTTTGTTCGAGCTCATCAACAAAAAAAAAAAGAAGGAAAAGTGTTAAAGTTGATGTCACTTTAAAGTTACCGTAATTTTCTGTGTTTCCCAAAGCTGTGATGGTACTGTACTGTAGATGGGCCACGAGAGGTCATTTATTTACAATAAATAAATTTACTTATTTAAAATGTTATAATTAAGTTTGAACAGTACTATAAATTACCATATATTAAATATTTATTTAAAAAAATTAATTAAAACTAATAAAACAAAGTGATGAGATTTAAATTTAAAATATGTTTAATAACAGAGGTGGGAGGTAACCGAGTATATGTACTTTGTTACTGTACTTAAGTACATATTCCATGTATCTGTACTTGAGTAGGTTTGTTAGAAAATACTCTTACTTTACTTTTCTATACTTTTACTCCAATCAAAAGTAATGCAATATCTGTAGTCCTACTTAACCACATTTCTGCATTGCATTGCTTTACCCAACCACATTGGTGTGAAATATTTAAAGCTGTAAAGCTACTTGTAACTTATATGTGTAATTGCCTGACCTGTCTTTCCTTAGAGATGCACAGGATATACACAGGAAAGTGTAACGTTAATGGACGGACTACATCAGATTCCATGCTTAAACATGTTCAAGGCAAAGTAGTCAGTCTTATTGCACAGTCACGACACTGTCTTATATGTCCTTTTGCTCAACACAATCTATATATCTACATTTATTCTTAATACTGATATAATTATGTAAAATACCAACTATTATTTATCAAATCTTTTTTTTAAAGAATGAAAATTGTAAAAGGAGAGCTTCCCAGTTTTGTTTTTTTTTTTGCTTAAAAATTTATTTTTTTAAATCATGCTACATGTAACAGGTTAACGTGACTTTAGTCTTACAGGTCTCAAGGAAATCTCCACCCTGAAACCATTTTTGATGTCTTTAGCCATTCTGCTGCTACTTTTATTGCTAGCGCAGTTACAACAGTGTTTAACAGGAGACAAAAATTAGGGATAACTGTTAATTCTGTAACTGTACAAGTAAAGTGAGATGGAAGTATTAGTAGGGACGCTGAAGGTTCGGAAGCTGATCTCTGTAAGCAGAGTGTATAGATGGATGAGGTAAAGGGGGCTTATTGGATTAAAGGCAGGCGATGAAGCGATGAAGGCAGGGAACTGAATCCCACTGACCCACTATCAGCTGGTATTTAAGTGACATCATATAACATTTAGTTCCAACCAAGAGATCTGATTGGACGAGAGCCATTCCACTAGTGCTGATATTGAGCATAACAGCATTGAGACGTTTAACTATATGTATTCTCTGCATCACAAGTATTTTAATAATCGTCGGATGCAGCATGGGAGGAAGTAGGTCTGTACGGTCTGCAGTAGGGGAAAGAGGGGAGAGCAGCTGCCTGAACCAAAACCCACATTTAAGGCATTGTACACCCTACATAGTGCACTACTCTTCCATTTCCGGTATTTGGGATTCAACCCCGGAACCTGGAAGTTAACATAGCTGATATTCTTAGGTGGAATAATTGGGAATATCAACTGAATCTTGTAAGTTTCTCAGGATTGTACACCAACTCTATGGTTTACTTCTCTTTTTATTCGCCTTTCAGAATTTAAAACTACTTTTACCCCTGTTCATTACACTAACTGTCATTCGCCAACCCAACACTAGTTTCACCAGTTGTGTAAGGATATGTGCTGGCGGAGCAAAATGACTTTTCAAATAAATAAACAAATCCTTATCTGTTGATAATAAATGAACTGTTACATAAATATCACAATTGAGGCCATGCAGTTGTACTGAACATCAGCACAGGTGTGATATCTTCAGTAATCGGGCTGCGTTGTCGTACGACTGCATCACAGCCCTGCTGATATTCAGTACAACAGCACTTTGTCTCATCCTTAAGATATTTCTTAATTCAGAGCAATTATGAAATTATTAACACTTATACTGTATAATGTATTATTTTTTAGACCTCACTGAATATCATGTTATAATTAAAGATTGATATGCAACTCATTCAGAGTGATTTTTTCCGTTATGTACCGTAAAGTATCTGCTGGAGCAGCATTCAGTAGTTAGCTTTGTTGCAGATTCACGTTTAAACGGAGCTACTAGTAGACTCGGGTCATTTACAGCATCTGTGTAAGATCAAAGTCTGAGCTCAGAGGTCACGAAGTCCGCCTACGGCGCCACCTTCAGTCACACTGCATTATGAACGATGAAACACTCTTTTCAAACAACCAACACGGTCTCTGCTTAACATCGTGCTAGGATTCACAGCTCTACTTATTGACCGTGATCTTGTCCAGGCCCGGCCAGGCCGGGATGTAGTAGCGAGGTAGCGTGCCCTCCATCAGCCGCTCCATCCACAGACCCAGACGGTCCAGTTTGTGGTGGATGTGGAGAGTGGTGGAGCGTGAGCGTGCCCCTCCTTTCCTGTGCTGGTGCTCGTCTCTAGAGCTCGACCTGGATCTGGAACTCCCAGAAGCCTCCTCCTCCGGCCGGCTGTTAGCGTCCTCGCCCGTGTACACCGGCTTGAATAGGCACAAGTACTTCTTATGCCCGTTGAGCGCCAGCACGTAGCCCATGTAGTCCGTCTTGCGGTTGCCGGCCTCCTCCTCCTCCTCGTCCGCCTCCAGCTGCATGGCGTCCTGGGCGTATTCCAGCAGGGTGGACATCCACTCGTTGTGCTTGTCCACGTTCAGGAAGGAGAAATGCAGCGTCTGGCTCCTGTCAAAAAAAAAAAAAAAACACTTAAATACCCAATATTCTCAAAGAATACGCTTTCAAAATACTGTATGCTCGCAAAAAATATATTCCCAAAGTACAGTACACATTCTCAAAAAATATATACTCTTAAAACACAGTATTCTCTTAAATTATACTTTCAAAATACAGTAATCCCTTTAAGCAGTATACACAAAAATACAGTACATATGCTCATAAATCATACCTTTAAAATACAGTGTAATAAAAAATAACATACTTTAAAAAAAGATTATAAAAAACACTATACTCTTAAAATACTTTATATTCTAAAAATAATATTCTGCTAAAAACACAGTACACTCAAATATAATGTTAATTGATTTTACTGCAAGAGATAGCATTTTAGCAAATATAAATATATTGAATATTCTGACTTGACTTTGGTATGTAGTGTTGTCATGTTAAAAAAACCTACTGTATGTGAGTGCCATCATGACTTTCAATACTTTTTTCTTTTTTTTGTGCAAAACAAAATTGCAATCAAGACTTTTTTAACAGCAGTTTGCCATAGTTAAGCATAGCTAAGACTTATCCTGATTTATCCTTATTTATGATATACAGTATATTCGATAAAAATAAATAAATCCTGTACTTGCACTGTATTTAAAGACTGCTGTATGTTATATACACTGCGAATTACAGGACTTTAATCCTTATACGATCATACACAGTTGCCCAGGTCATACACTTTTTACATGCTCCCTAACTGACTCCATTACTGCAACGCATCAGTGATCTATGAGTTTAGATTCACCAGGTGTAAAACTGAGTCTAAGAACGTGTGAATGTAACGGGTACATGTACAGTAAAAACTGACCCGGTAAAGGAATAAACCTCTTTGGCGAACTTGCTGAGGAGAATGTTTTTGGTTGCGTCTGTAAGCACCAGCACCACGTTGATATGGCCCGGTCTCAGCTTTACCAGATTGCTGGTGTAAGTGATGTCCGTTAACTCGGTCACCTCCACAAAGTTCTTCTTTGGTGGACGGCTGCTCGAGAAATAAAGTTCACATATCTTAAATCAAATTCTAATAAACAGATATTCTTTCACAAATGGACACGTGAGGCACCTGGACGTGTTGGCAGTGCTTGGTGATCCATTCTGGGTCTTCGCTGCTTCTTTGGCCTTTGGTTTAGTCTGTTTCTCCTCACCAGAATCACTGAAACCATATTTATTTTGAAGATCATGTCTCAATCATGCTAATTTCGAAATGATGACGGAATGACAGACCTCCCGAATCGTACCTGAAAGCCTGAATAATCACCGTGCCGAACAGGATGAACAGCGCAGAGAATATCAGAGACAGCAGAGGCATCATTTCACGCCTGCAGTGAGGAGAAAAGTATTAACAACTTTAGTATAAACACGTCTTTTTGAAAGAAAAAAAAAAGTATATTGTCTTTGTTACGTACCAATTATTGTGGAGAACATCATCCATAATTTCAGACAAGTAGTCATACGCTGCATAAATCCCTCTGATTAAGAACATCTGCAATCAGACAAACACAAACCGTTATTTAAATGATTACTGTAATCATCGTTACGCTGCGCTGTCACTCCGTTGTTCGCATAAAACTTAAAGGAATGGAGACCAGCTCAGGACCAATTTCACATTAAAAAACAAAAGAGAGGCTCAAAGAGACTGACTGAAGCAAACTCATTATTCAGCTCAGGCAGCATGGCATCATGGGTAAGGATGGAGGGGTCTTTCCTGAGCCGCTCCAGTTCCTCCAGAAGCCTGTGTTTGTCCTCCTCACTGCCATTCCAGCCACCCTGAACAGGCTTGTAGAGCACCTTTCCGGCCCCGTTACGCCTCTCTAGGATCACAACCTACTCACACACACACACACACATATATAAATACAATTACACTGTTTTTGTACTTTTTATTTTACCTCATTCTCTTTTGGCGGTAGTAAGTAACACAAGCTCATAAGATGACTTTTTAGCAGAACTAAACACCTAATAGCCATCTGCTATGAAAACTTGGTATTGATCATAGTAAATGGGATTGTGAAGTCCTTTTTTATGTTGTTTCGTTGTCAGCTTGATGGTGCAGTGAGCATGTACCTGTGGTGGCATGTCTCTGCTCTTCAGCAGCACGGAACACAGAGGCTGCTGCTGGCGCTGGTACACATAAGCAAAGCGGAGAACCTCCTCTGTGTTCGCGGAGGCCAGAGACAAGAACGCTTTGTTTCCTGTCACAAAGACGTCCTCCTCGCCGGTGATAAGCAGAACACAGTATCTGAAGTGGGAACAGTAAAACAGCAACAAAAACTGTTCTTACACACAATACAGGTCACAAATACTGTATGCTTCTAAAAAGTGATCACAGAACAAGTAAAACATTACTGCATCTTAACCACAAACAGTACATGTGACGGCAACACAATTGTACTTCAAGTTCTGAATCAACATAAATTGTCCTTAAAGTGCAATAGGCATTTTTTTTTTTATTCTTTACAAATAACCTGGAAGATATGGTTGTAGAACGTAATAATAAAAAAACAATGCATTAAACTGTGGCCTTGGCAAAAGTTTATAAACTCGGTGAGAAAACCCATTTTGAACACTGGTGCTTGTGTTTGGATCTTCCTCCTCTTAGGGCGTTTTCTCATTACTGCATTTCTGAGAACATTTGACCACAGAGTCCGCAGGAGAAAATGGTCGCAAGAACGATACAGCGTACCCAGGAGTAGAACGAATCTGATATAGAAGTCAACTATACCTGGGAATGAAAGCAGATCGCTGTTTAGATGTGACATCATCAGTGCTATAGGTCTCCTTTGAAATCTCAATGTGCAAGTAGCATGCATCGATCTGACCTCTGACCTACGCAGCCATAGCTGATACAAGTAGGAAGGCATGCACGTTTTTTGATGTTTTCCCCCCGAAATATCACTAATATTAAACATAAAGCGAGACGGCTAACTTCCTCGTTCTCTTCTTTTGAGTTTAATGGCGGTTTACAAACCAAGTAGGTGCACACCGTATCGGAGAGTGTAAATATGCAAGCGTACCTGAGTACAGAGAATAGGATAATGTAGGGCTACTCGATTATGGAAAAAATCATAATCATGATTATTCTACACGATTACTCATTGACTTTGGAAATATTTTGCATTTATTGCATTTACTTTTCAAAATGGCTGCCGGTGCAGCCACATGGAGCTGGTCCTGCATGTTTGCCTCAAAAGACATGGAGTATTAACAAAAAAACACGGATTTTGTCATCAGCATGTCAGTCAATTGTATTTATAACAATTTATCTCCTTTTGTGTTCAACTTTTCCAAGAAGAAGCGGTGATCAGAATCTTTCCCCAACAAAATGGAGTCAACATACATTGTTCTCAAAACTACTGGACTATGGCCATGCTAGGCCTCCTCCAGGTAAATATGAACAATCAGACTCAGCCAGACCATTCCTTGGTATGGTTAATTTTGTGATATTACTACTTTTGGCTGGTGATGTTGAAGTTAATCCTGGGCCTCAGTGTCTAAACTCAAATAACATGGATGGGCTATTACAACAGCTACCCAGGCTACCACTACAGCTTGCCGGGCTACCCACAGAGTTTATTGGGCTACCACCACTACCTGAGTTAGCACTTCAGCCACCTGACCTACTACCTCAGCTGCCTGGGCTATCACCTCAATTACCCGGGCTATCTCCACAGCTAGCTGGGTTTCCACCTCAGCAACCTGGGCTACCACCACAACTAGCCGGGCTACAACCTGGGCTATCACCACAGCTAGCCTGGCCATCACCACAGCTAGCCGGGCCATCACCACAGCTAGCCGGGCTACCACCCGGATATGAACATGAAACCAAACAAAGTTTTTGTAAGACAAACTGTGAGTAGTTCCTCAAATCCCTTTTATCATATTTTTTCCACTCTTAGTAATGCAAAAATTATAAGGGATAAGAACAGTAAGCCAAAGGGGATATTTGGTGCGCATTTAAACATACGAAGTTTAGCACCAAAACACAATGAAATAAAAATGCTATTAATGGATTCTAATTTGCATTTCTTAGGCCTTAGTGAGACCTGGCTTCATGGTAAAATTCAAACCAGTATTTTAGATATTCCTAGATTTAACTGCTTTACAAAAGACAGGAAAATAGGTAAAGGCGGGGGGGTGGTAATTTCTGTGCGCAACACTATTAAATGTACAGAAGTAAGTTTTGATTGTGATGTACAAATAGAATATCTTTGTGTTGATGTTTTTTTGTCACCTCGAATGCACTTTATGATTATGGTATTATATAACCCACCCTCCACTCAAGATGAAAAATTCTGTGGTGAACTGGAAAAGTTGTTAAAAGTAGCCTCATATAAATCTGAACTGATAATATTAGGGGATTTTAACATAGACTGGTTTAACAAAAACAAGAGGAAA
>JAOTQY010000016.1:15967382-15979827 GCA_026413445.1 Dolichallabes microphthalmus | reverse complement strand
TTGTGCCCTAAGCCTCCTGGGATAGGCTCCAGGCCCCCCGCGACCCTGAACACAGGATAAAGCGGTATAGAGGATGAATGAATGAATTATTATTATTATTATTATTATTATTATTATTATTATATCACAAATACAGTTACTGAAGTCAATTTAAATCTGTGTCATTTTAAACTTAACAAACCATAAAATGTATACACTACAGTATATATGGACAAAAGTATATGAACATATATGGATACTATATGGACAAAAGTATTTGGCCAAACCAAACATTGTATCCAAATACATACTTCAATATGGAATTACAGCTATAACATCTTCCACTCGTCTTGGCTGACTACAAGATTTTCTGTGGGAATCTGTGCCCTTTTATTGTGTATTTATGGCTTACAATCTCCGTTCCACTTCATCCCAAAGGTGCTCGATGGTGTTGAGGTCAGGGCTCTGTGCGGGCACCTCAAGCTGTTCCACACCAAACTCATTAGACTACAGTTCTTGCTTTGTGTACTGGGGTACAGTCATGTTGGAATAAAAAAGGGACATTCCCAAACTATTGCCACAAAGTCGGAAGCATACAGTAGCATTGTCCAAGATGTCTTGGTATGCTGAAGCATTAAGCCTTTACTGCATGGGATAACAGGCCTGATTGAAACATCTGAATTAAATAATTAACAGGTTTTAACATAACATTAACATACTTTTGTCCATATAGTGTACATTTAACCTACCTAGTTAATGTACAAAATGTAACATCTATTTGCATATACAATAATCATATTAATATGATGGTCTGTATTTGCTGAATATGACTAATATTTCCTAAATATGTGTTGTTGTTGTTTAAAGTTTGTTTGTTTTGTTTTTTTCTTCCCAAAAGTCTTAAGGGTATCTTAACTAATAGTTTAACATTTACAGAACAAATTATAAATGAAAAAAAAAAAACCATAACAGATTTATTCATTCATCGTTTTTGAATACCACTAATCCTGTGGGGGCCTGGATCCTTTCCCAGGAGACTTAGGGCAAGAGGCAGCATGCATACTGGACAAGATGCCAATTCATAGCAGGACCCCCAACCACCCCCCCCCCCACACACACACACACGCACACACAAACTACAGATAATTTGTGACCACCAAATAACTAAATCTGCTTGTCTTTGGACTGTGGGAGGAAACCCACCAATCATAGGGAGAACATGCAAACTCCATGCACACTGAACCAATGCGGGAATCGTACTCTTGACCCCGGAGGTGCGAAACTGCAGTGCTAACTACTGTACTAAGTCACTGTGCTGCCAAACATAACATATGTAACATGCAAATTTGCAAACATTTAAGCTAAATAATTACACAATATTGATTTTGAGCTCATCTGTGTGCAGTTTTGCACATTCTCCATGGGTCTGCATGGGCACCCTATTTGTTTTACAGTTTCTTTCCCACATGCCAAAGACATGTAGATTTGGTTATTTTGGTGGTCACAAATTGTCTTTTTTTGTCACTATTAAATGGCACCCCATCTAGAGTGTATTGATACTTCTCACCTAGTGTTAGATAAATACAAATCATGAAGATGATGATTAATAATAATAATAATAATAATAATAATAATAATAGTAGTAGTAGTAGCAGTGATAGTAGTAGTAGTAGTTTAAATATGACAATTGAACTGGATTTTTTCCTGCAAAAAGTTATTCATCAGTTCATGCCATTATTAACTCTGCAGGAGAACGCAGGCCAGTATTTAAGTGTTAATTATCTATTGCGGATATTATCTTAAAAAAAACACACACACACACACAATTTATTAATGTAACATATCATAAATAAATAGAGGTTTGCTTTTTGTCGATATAGCTCTACATATTCTTTTCAACAAACTCACACGGCTGCGGTTGAACACAGAGTAATATAACAAGTACGCTGGGGAACAGCTTTTCTAACGCGATTTCATGCAGCCTGACATGAATCTGGATGGCGCAGTAAGCTGTTAAACCGTTATTCTGCTGTCTGCTCGATTCCTCCCGGTGTAAAATCACGCGTTACATAACACGCATTGAAACGGCGCCATGCACCACTAATCTGATTTCAAGCACACAGGAATGCGAGGCTGCAGTACAGATTTCACCATCGCCCGATATAAACACAGACTGTTTATGCACCATGCTGTGTAGTCTGGGAAGGGACTCAACCATAAATCAGGGTAGTTTTCAGCGAAATCTGACGACGAGGGTTTGGGAGGAAAGATGAGAGCGCGGATGTCGGGTGCTGCAGCCGCAGGGTTGTGGTCGCTGTCCGCGGTGCTGAAAACTGACTAAAGATTCTGCTGCACACGAGTGTAACTTGTGCATCTCTGATCATCCTGTTGTCTTTTGCATCAGCATTGTTTTGTAAGCACGGCATATATATTGGTATTATGTAATGAAAAGCAATCACGCCCTGCAACGAAAAAACATAAACAGAAGCCATTAAACATCCGTGCAGAGAACGGAAAAGCAATACATTATTATATTAAACAGTGTTTTTACACTGATTTGTGTCATATTGGGTATATCAATCACTCTAGGCGCGATGTTGTAGCACTTGTAGTAGCGGATTGATCATTTTTTAACATTAGAGCATTATTGAATATTAATATAATATTTTTCAAGCATAAACACTAGACATTCCGTATTAGTGTTTAATAGCAGACCATTCAAAAACAGTTTCAGTCTGTTTTACCGCATCGGTCTTCAGGACAATCGACTCTGCGTCACATTCCCCCGTGCCCATTTTCGGAGGGGGAAACCCCGTCACATCCTCTGCCCATGTATGGGCAGCAGCGAACCGAAGTCGGTACACGGCGGGGAATCCTCGCGCCGACGTAGATGAGCGAGAGGCGGAGTCCCGGTCAAGCCGAGCCGTATAAAAGGGGAACGAGGGATTCCGGTAAACGTAGCGACGGCGAAGAGCAACCGAAGAACCCACCGAGCAATCTGACGGGAACGCACAGGGAATCCCGAAACTCCTAGCGGAGACTGATTACCGAATTTAATCGATCGTTGGAGCCGTGACTTGTGGATTTGCATCGCACTTTTTTGACTTTCACAACCAAGGAATCATAATGATCAGTACAGTGGACTTCAGCGCGCTGGACTTTCTCTGCGCAGCGACGGAAAACGGCGCTCAGAACGAGCGTAATGCCGGTAAGTCCGCGGCATGCATTCCACCAAGCTTTGCATAAATAATCATTTAACAAAAAAACGCCATTGCTTGAGTTTTGTAAAATATTAAAATCGATGCATACATATTAATCTATTTGATGCACCGATTTTATTAAACCCAAAGCAGTGAGTCATATGCATCAGTAGGTGCAAAGCTTATGTAATGACACCTCTCTCTCTCTCTCTCTCTCTCTCTCCCTCCCCCCTCCCTCCCTTCCTCTGTTACTCCCACCCTCGCAGACTTTGAGGGGCTTCTAAAACCTAAAGTTGAGAAGCCGGATCCTGCTTTCCTCCCCGACCTGAGTGAAAGCTCGGCTGACGGACTGCCTCCTTCCCCGCTGACCTACACCGGCACTTTCCACACCGAGTCAGCCGCGTGCAGCGCGGACGCTCTCCTCAACATGATCACGGAGATCGTAGGGATCTGCACAAATCCCATCTATGACAGCCACCTCGATGACTTCTCGCAGTCGGTGGCGAGTCCAAGCTCTCGCGGCGGCGCGCTATACAGGCAGGGCTCGGTGGGCTCCACGGGCAGCTCCACGCCCTCGCTGGGATCCCCTGAGCCGCTCTGCAACGATGCTTCGGACGACTTCATGGATGTGGCGAGCCTGCAGCAGCTCTTCCCAGTGACTGTTAAACGGGAGCGCGAGGAAGACTGCCGCGGTTGTGATTTCTTTGATGGGCTGAGTGTCTCAGACACGCGCCTTTCAGATCAGGATGCAGACCTGGACGACATCATCGACCTGCTTTCCCCACTCTGCCCTGAAACGGACACTTCTGCCTTGGACTCTTGGATAAAACAGGAGCCGCTTTGCGCGGAGCAGTGCTCACACAGCGTTTCCCTGAGTGCGCCATCAAACCAAACTCCCGCCACCACTCCAGCCACTCTTACCGGAAATGCTTTCTATAGGGCAGCCTTCCCTAACGGCCAGGTGTTTGATCTGAACTGCTCTTCGGTGCTAGACTCTCTGCTTTTCTCCAGCACTTCAACCACCAGAACCAGGGGCAAAGCGACTAAAGCGGGCACCAGGAAGGGCGCTCCGCGTGAAAAGCCCTTTTCCTGCCCGGTGGAAAACTGCGATCGTCGCTTCTCGCGCTCAGACGAGCTAAACCGCCATGTGCGCATCCACACGGGCCACAAGCCGTTCCAGTGCCGGGTGTGCATGCGGTGTTTCAGCCGGAGCGACCACCTGACGACGCACATGCGCACGCACACCGGTGAGAAGCCCTTCTCGTGCGACGTGTGCGGACGCCGCTTTGCCAGGAGCGACGAAAGGAAGAGGCACTGGCGGGTGCACCTCAAGCAGAGGGAGAGGATGCAACAGAAGGCTGAGCTCCTGGCGGCGCGCGCCTTCGCCATACCGGGACTCGTGTGAGCGCGCGCTGTCGATACTACCGCTTTGTTGTTTGCTCGCTTTGAAGAAAGTAAAGCAGTTCACCGGCGCGAGCTGGTTCACCAGATGGAGACGTGAAGCTGAAAGTTGCAATCACGCCAACTTCGAGAGTTTGATTGAAGTACAGAAAAGTGGCGCGATTTCTGATGACTTCCGGTGCGCAGGCGCCGCGCTGTCCCTGCTTTAACGAGGTCCTAACCAAGACTGCACATAACTTGGACTCTCCATTGCCGTTAATGAAAAACATGCATGTTTTATCCAATGTGTTATTAAAACTGTTATTAAAACTGTTATTGGCACTGCTCGACCATGTCAGCATGCACATGATCCAACTTTCTATGGTCTCCGTGTTGTACTGTATTTTTTTGATACTTCATTGTGTATAAACACCACAGAAACTACAGAAGCCTATATTTGTATTTGTATATTTCGATCAATGGTTATTTTTCTACTGAACAAAATTGACAGATGAATATCTTCTTATAGATTTTATCGGATTGTTGTATTCAACTTTTGACACTGGAAGCGCGCTTGACTGGTTCCATGCGAACCAAATGCAGATGAAGACATCAACATAGTAGTTGAGTTTCAGTAGCACACTTAGTTGTGCAGATATCTCTTTTTGTGTATTTGCCTTTAAGAAAAAAATATCAAATGTTACTGTGCAATGCCACGCTGTTTAAAGCCTAATAGGTATTCCAAATAATTTATGAATGAAATAAAATCGACTATTTATTGATTATGTTGGTTACATTTGATTGATTTATTCACACACACGCACACCACATACACTGACTAGTTTTAAATGTATATATATTTATTTTATTTTTATTTTACTTTTTAAATCACTTCCACTTCTTAGATGTTTCCACAGCGCCCTCTGCTGTTAAACAACCCGAATCCTAATTTTACCCCCCCTCATTCTTTTTTTTTTATTCTCCAGAGTGTGCTGGATGATGTGTGCGCCGCCCTTTTCCAGAAACATCTGTTCCATTTCTAATTTAATCAGATGCCCATTTCACTTTTGTTTGTGTGTGTGTGTGTCATAGTACAGTATTATGATCATTAACATGATGGCTTTTTTGTCCATTAGATTTTACAAATTACAAAACAAAACGTAATACTTTACATCAGCTATAAGTGATAACATTATGCTGGTTTAATCTCATTTAATGAATATAGCCTATTACAATAGGTTATTATTTTATATTTCGATCTAACACTGCGCTCTTTACCCACTCCACGTGCGCGCTCCCGTGCGTCGTCTCATGACGTCAGTTAGGAGCGCGTTCTCAGGGCACCGGGACGCTCACATCGCCTGTTCTCGAATTAAAAGAGGTCAGGATTCAACGATGGGGACGTGTAAAGGATTCGGGAGCTGTTACAGCTGTATCTGATACGTCGCGGTGCGTGCGCGAGGCGCAATGTGCTGGAGAGCCACGCAGGGAAACTGAGTAAGTAGCTCACCGGATATCAGTTCTTTATGCACGTACAGAACATCTGCAGCACAGCGGTCTGTATCCGTGTTTAAATGAAGCAAAGCAGAAGATGGGCTGGGTCGCATTACTCTGCACTAGCGTCACTAATATATTGTATTTAAGCCAGATGATTGCAGATGTGCTAGGATCGTTGCTCATTCTAGTGATTAGACACCCCTATAATGTATACAGTGTGTCATGTTTGAGACTATTGCTACATTGTTACATGGGATCAGAAATGTAATCAGTGTTATCTGTAACTGAACAAATAGATTTTCAATCACAAGCCTTAAGCCTATATGTAATATTTATTATAGATATATTCAAAATATATGGAAATGCCATTTCAGAAACATATCCTAACAGGCTGATTATTAACTTTGACACAAGACAACACACAAACAATGACATATCCTTACCCATATTGGATAATTTGGCATCTCCAGGTCCCAGGTTCGAGTCCCATTTCAGTCTATGTACATGTTCTTCCAGTACTTGGTGGGTTCCCTCTGGGTGTTCGGGTTTCCTCCCACAGTCCAAAGACATGCAGATTAGGCTAATTGGCATTCCCGAGTTGCCCGCAGTGTGTGAATGACTGTGTATGTGTGTCCCCTGTGATTGTTTGGCACCTGGTCCAGGGTGTACCCCTCCTCATGCCCTAAGTCTCCTTGGATAGGCTTCAGCCCCCCTGTGATGCTGTATACAGGATAAAGTGGTATAGACAATGAGGTGCTTTGGGGAGTTGACCAGTTTTGTGCTTTCATAATATGTCCAGAAATATAGTTTCTGTCAGGCATGGTGGCTCAGTGGCTGGCAACACTATGTTGTACCTTCAGGGTTGTTGATCCTCATCACCTTCATTCTGTACTATACATGTGGAGTTTTCTCAGGTTTCTTCTTCCATTTCAAACATATGCAGCTGTAGGCTAATTTCCAAATGGCTTGTTGTATGGGATTTGGTGTGCACCTGTGCCTTGTGATGGGTTGGCACCTCATCAAGGGTGTTCCCCGCCTTATGGCAGGAAAAAGGATGAATGTTTCCTGTCCACATTTCCATAAATAACCAGAAAACACCCCATTTCTCTCTCTCTCTCTCTCTCTCTCTCTCTTACACACACTTGCAGGGCTCAAGGGACAACCCCAAGAAATGAATAAATAAGATGAATAGTGTATATAAATGTGTGTGTAACAATGAGAGTGTTGTTTAAAATAGAAGTTGAAAGATGACCAACGAATAAAGAGCATTTTTTATTTTTTCCTCAGGATATTTATTGCATATTGAAACATTAATAACTTTAATAAATGTAACTAAGCTATGATGAGCATGTAGTGGAACACTAAATTATATTTATAACCAATATGTCCTGGAAAAGCATTGGACTTAGTCTTAGACATGAGTCTAAGTACTGTACTTCATGTATAATGCATGCACGCCTGAGAGAAGTAGGTTGTGTGTTTTATGCTCATTTATTATTTCAGATCTTCTCTTATAAGAATCAGACACTACTGCTGCCATGCGCTATTAAACAAAAGACACAGTCTGACCTATTTTCCGCCCCACTCTTACTCCACTGAAATTAGAGGCATGGGAGTTACACACTATGGCAAAAAAAGAGGTAAGGCAGGGAAAAGAGAGCCAAATGTTTGCACGTTAGAAGATGCAGTAGTACAAAACAGCTGCTGCAGTTCAGATCAGAACATCTGGAGAAGCAATAGTACAGGTAATATTTGGACGAACAGATTTATCTGGTGAGTCCACTAGCTATGTGCTACAAGCAAAAGGATTAACTACTGTCATGGATAGAAAGATGTAGCTAGATGGAGTGTGTCTTGAAATTTGCCAAGAGACTTCTGTTTTTGAGCACAATTGCAGCATCTGCTCTCCTTACTTTTTACCTAATACACATTTTTCAAGGCATACATAATTGTTTGGATGAAATGTGAGACTATGTAAGTGTTTTGCACTCTTAATACACCTTCCAGATAGCCAAGGATGTCGACTGTTGCAGAGCAGCCAAAGCATTGCCCTGACTGTGGGGAGCTGTGCGGTTTTGGGGACGTCCCAATAAACCACAAGTGCCAAATGATCTGTCTGACCCCACGACGGAAGTCCGAGGGGGCCCTGATGGCGCTTCCTGCCCAGACGCAGATCTCGTCTTCCCTGCTGAACAGTGAGCTCAGCCAGCCCTTACATCTGGAGCTCATGGATACACTGAGCCTGACTCCTTCACCCACTCCTCCTCTTGCTCAGCTTCTTGTTCACCAGTGCGCTCCTTCACTCTTGTCCTCCTCTGCCTCTTCCTCCCTCATTTCATTCTCCAGGCCTGAGCGGGCACCAGTGAGCACACCATGGCTGGCCAGGTTAGCCATGGAGGCTGGTCTCCAGCAGCTGACCCTGGAGGTCCAGGAGCACGTGTCCATGCGTCTGGGGACCTTGCAGGAAGAGGTGAAGAGGAGGAGTGGCGAGGTGCACAGGGCACGGAGGGAAAGCGAGAGAATGGAAAAGGAAAAGCAGGAAGTGGAGGAAAAGGCGGCTAAGCTGGAGCACCAGGTGGAGGTTTCCGTGGAGATGCTAGCCAGCCTGAGACAGGAGCTGATGGAGAGGGAAGAGGAGCTCAGCCTTAAACAGCAGTAAGTGTGTAAGCAATGGAAAGTTTCTTTGCTATTGCTACTACAATTCTCCAATACATACTTGTATACAAACAAAAGACCTTGAGGTATTTTGGATAAATACATAGTGCGTTCAAGTCAAACCAGGACTTTTGATTGTGCAGAACACATTTATGAGCATAAAAATTACTCTATATAATCCCCTGCTACACTAATGCACTTATCCTAGTGTTTCACTTGTGCTTTGATACCATCAAAGTATAAAGTTTTGCTTCAAAATTCTGCTTCATATATGAAACACTGGCCTCCCAGGAACTCCTTCAATGACCAAAACATGAGGAAAAGGCTTGCAGCAAGGTCAAGACTGTACGGGGATGTGGCAATAACTCCCAGTCGAGTTCCTGTAACGTGCAAGTTGGTGAATGATTGTGTGTACAGTTCACATAGGCAGATGCATCTCTTCCTCTTCCAAACAATGTTCACTGGAATGACTGCACTGGGCTTGGAGCACCCTCGTCCTGTCATTCACGGACGTACTGCCTTCTGCACCATCCATATGTTTTACTGAGACTAAGAGTCTACCAGTGCTCTCCTTCCCTTGAGTGTTTCCCATGTCAGTGGGTTTGACACCATATTCACGAGAAATTTCATCACAAGTCCTGGTTTGACTTGAACGCCATTTGAGGTCAAATTAAATCCAGTATATTGGGGATGAGGATCTTCAGTCAAATCCGTCAATAGGGTCAATTACTGTACAATTCCCTCAGGTCCATATCAGAACCTTAACTACCAATCTGCCACTTTAGCCCTCGATTAATCAGTCTATTGTGACAATAACAATGTTATAACATCACCAGAATCACCGAAACATTTAAACTATCCATCGTGAAAGCGGAAGAGGGAAGTATTAAGCAATACAATGTTGAAAGCTAAGAAAAATCCACAGTATTACATCAATTTCAGACGAGAATATGCGGCGTCTGAGACTGATTGCTGATAATTTGCCGTTTCTTTTTTCCTCGCTGTTCAATTTCCTCGCAGCATATGTCTGATACAGCACCGTCCGTCCTCGCTGCAGCCTGTGAAAGTGCACGGTGCTGAAATTAACATCCTGTTGCCATGGCAGCTTTTCACAGGGCTTTACTTGAGTATGTGGGCGTCTGCTTCAGTGCCTGTAGAAATGCAGCTTGACAGGGCAGATGGGCAGAACGGCAGGGTGCTGAGTGGCATGACTTGACACACTCGGCATGTGTGTCTGTGTAAACGGGTCAGTCTCTTCTTTGAATGGAAGCAAGATGGTAATTGTTTAACCCAGACAGTATATAATATACAAAAACTGTTCGATTTCACCATCTTGCTGTACCGACAAATGCTTTGACATTCACTCATTTTCTCATTTTATATGATGCTGTCTGGCTGTGATTCGTCTCCTACCATGGACCTTGACTGCATGTGCATGTGTCCGTGTGTCTGTGTGTGTGTGTGTGTGTGTGTCAGAGAGGTCTGCGATTTAGACAGGTTCGTCCAAGAGACCGCTCTGAAGGAGGCGAGCGCTAAGGTCCGCCTGCAGAGATTCATCGAGAATCTGTTGGAACGGGCCGAGAGAGCCGAGCGACAGCTGCAGGAGCTGCACACGCCCTCGCACACACACACCGACGTCACATCACCTGATGGATCCTTCACAGCTGCCGGGGTAGGGTTAAAGCCTTTAATCAAGCCAAATGCAAGATTTCTGTTCAGACACATGAATGTCATCATTGTGTGAAAACCCGACATCATCACAACGCTTTTTTTTTTTCAGCTTTGTGCAGATTTGTTCTTGTCATAATTGCCTATAGAATAAAAATATACTATCTTCGTGCCTCCTTCTCTAGGGGAGCTACAGTGAAGCAGGGATTTCGAGATGCTGCTGTTCACAATGTGATCAAACAGGAAGTCCAGGTCACAGGTAATCATACAGTAGCATCCTATAACATCCAGGACATGCATGCAACTCTGTATGTAAAAATGATGTGCGTGTGTGTGCACGTGTGTGTGTGTGTGTGTGTGTACTCTTATTACCTGATCAGATCTGGGTTGCGTGAGGTGCTTTGCGAGGCACAGTGTTACCGGAGGAACCATTCAGACATGGAGGCTGATACAGACAGCTGGTCTGTCTATAGCGCAGATTCTCTGGAGCAGCATTATAGAACATACAACCAGATAGGTACGTAACACCAAGACACACATACACACACTGTCTGTTACAAATCACTGACACTGGAGACTCCTTCCATGAATGTGATGTAGATGTAGTAGTAGTTTTATCAGCATCTGTCCTTCCGCGCGCGCAGATAACTCCGCCTTCGACCGTCATTCCCACCGTCACACCCGCAACAGGCCTGACCGATCGGTAATGCGTTTGAAGCGAATGAAAAGGAGGGCGTGGCTTTTCTGTGTCTTTCCTTACCTGGATACACACTCGCTCCTCACTGCTGCGCAGGTGTGTGTTATGGCCTTACACGTTTGATGGTGTAATATATGGGTAATAAAAATAAAATGAAAGAATTTAGATTCCTAAAGATGGAGGGTATGAGATGTCTTTTAAGAAAGGTGTGTGCGTGTGTTGTAGGTGTGTAAGGATTGGTGGTGCGTTGCACGTCACCCTGCAGTGTGGACTAGAGTGACATTAGAAAATGATCGCATTTCATCAAAGGTATGAAAGATGTGTATGAATATACTGTACACACACACACACACACACACACACACACTCACACAAGCAAAGTTTTACCTTTTTTATAATCATGCCTGTTGTTGTGTGTGTGAAGTTTATGGCGACTATTGCTCAGTGGTGTAGTCAGACACACACTCTCATCCTGCGCCACCTAAAACCTCGATCGCGTGCCAAGAAAGAGAGTAAAGAGGAGTATCTGAAGAATACAAGGTACACACGGACACACACACACACACACACACACACACATACACAAATATTTTAAACACATGAGCATCCACAGCAAGACAGCCTGGAATGCATAGACACACACGTTGTTTCTCTTTACACTCCCTTTTCACAGAGGGTGTCTGGAGGAGGGAATGGAGGCGGTGCTTAGTGCAGCAGGGCGGAGTCTTGTGTCTTTGACCATCTCTCATTGCCCCAATATTTTGACAGACAGGATGCTGTGGCTCGTCAGCTGCCACTGCAGAGCTCTGCAGGCACTCACTTATAGGTCAGGATCAAATGCATACTGTACATGTAAACACACACATACACACACACACACACACACACACATTTATGAATACGCATGTACACATCTGCATATCAGAAATACATTACTATTGAATTATGGTGTGTGTGTGTGTGTGTATATGGTGTGGTTAGGAGCTCATCTGATCCTGTGGGTCAGGAGGTGATCTGGGCTTTAGGGGCAGGATGCAGAGACATCACCATCCTGAACATCGCTCCACTGCAGCCATGGTGAGTGTTCTTCATCTTCATCATCATCATCATCATCATCATCATCAGCCTGAACATCGCTCCACTACAGTCATGGTAAGTGTTCTTCATCTTCATCATCATCATCATCATCACCAGCCTGAACATTGCTCCACTGCAGCCATGGTGAGTGTTCTTCATCATCATCATCATCATCATTATCATCGATCCACTGCAGCCATGGTGAGTGTTCTTCATCATCATCATCATCATCAACATCATCATCATCAGCCTGAACATCGCTCCACTATAGTCATGGTGAGTGTTCTTCATC
>JAOTQY010000016.1:15916733-15928648 GCA_026413445.1 Dolichallabes microphthalmus | reverse complement strand
AGAACATGCAAACTCCATGCACACAGAGACGGGAATCGAGCCTGCCCCGGGAATCGAACCCAGACCCTGGCGGTGCACCGGGCAACAGGGACAACTTGGTGGTCGTGGGATTTGAACCTGGTCTTGAGCTACCTCTAGCGTTTTTAGCCTGTGCTCTGTTTTGGGTTGTGTCCTGAGCTCCTGGGATAGACTGTAGCCACTTAGCAACCCTACACAGGATAAAATGAAATGTGTACTATTTTATTATTAAAATACTATTAATTGAGTTTATGCAAATATTTGTAACCAATTACAGACTACAGAATAGTAAGGCTCAGGGGTTGGTTCTTCTGTTCCTAACCCAGACTGCAGACTCATGCAACCTATCAGTGACAGTTGTGTCAGGTGATTGCACACCCTGACACAGTCCCTAGACTTGCTCTCTCCATTTAGGCAGAGATTTCAAATGTCAGCCCCATCTGTAACACGTTCTTCTGTGCTATAGGGTGACAGAGAAGGAGATAGACAGAAGGAGGAAGGGAGGGAGTGAGGGAGGGAGAATGACAAACTATGAGAGAGAGCCAGGGAAATGAAGGGGGGAAAGAGTGTAATTACTACCATGTGTAACAACATATGTTCTAACCCACATCTCTGATTATTTGAACATGAAAGCGGAGCTGTGCTGATGTTAATTCTTTAACTGCAGCACTTTATTCTTTAGACACAGGACCGGGTTTTACTGCTGTTTACAGTAGATGAACTTTCCATTGCTTTTCTTTGGGAAGGAATTCAGCACAGACGGATGTTAATCAAAACTTGATTAAGAAATAAAATCATGAGGATATTTTCTTTTAACAGAATGTCACAAAATGTTTTATTGCTCTTGTGCTATAAAACTATTTAAATTTATGAATTCAATTTAGTTCATATAATTTATCAATTTAAATTCATGAAGCATTGTGGACCTTCTGTCAATCAATATTTTCCCTTGTACAGTACTGTTTATTTAATAGCAGCTAGAAGCAATTGTTCTCCTCTCATGTAAAAAGTGGGGGGGGGCAAAGAAATAAAATGTGCAACTTTTTCAATAGTTAAGGTACACCCTTACCTGTTATTGAGCATCGACACTGGAGACTCCTTCAAAGAAGAGGTTGAATAAATGTCTTCTTACAGTTAATATGACTCTAAACATGTCAGCTCTAAACATGTTAATTGTGTTAGTTAATTGTTATTAGTAATAAGTTATTGCTCTTACCATAGAGGCACAATAATGTGTATGATCATTTGATCATATAAAATGAATCAACACATTAAGATAAATTAGAATCCAGAAATCAAGACCCAAGTAAAAAAAAAAACAAGCATTTAATTATTTTAATATATAGTTTACAGTAATATATACAGTATTTATAGTTTTTTTTAGTAAATTACAAAACAAATGATACAGAGGGTGATAAAACAAATCTGTGTGATTAATAGTACTGTTTGTTTATTTATCTATTTATTTATGTTTTTAAATGAATGCAGTCAAATGCATCATGGTAATAGCAGATCATATCTACTAGCCATCATGATGCAATTTTCCAAAAGCATTATAAAAGGGTAGGATCAGCTTAACTCGTACTGAAAGTTTGTGATGTTCAATCTGATGCTTGCTCTTCCACAACGTTCTTTATGGAAACTCAAGAAAAATGGGCTAAGCAGCAGCAGAAGCCTTCATCATAAAGTTTATGTGCTGTGAAGATTGGCAGCAGTTCATAACCAAGATGAGAACATGCCAGGCAGGGCATGGTTTAAAACATTGTAATTTTACTGGTCACTTGGCCATGTATGAGATATGTATCCAATAATGTACTAACTTCAGAAATACCATAACTGAAAATTAATTGAACAAAAGAAAATTTTATTTTCAAGCTTTGAATAACTTTTTAAAACTTTCAAATATAAAGCCTTAAATAACTTATTGCCAATGTATATGATGATGTTGTTGGCTTACTGGTACTGTGTAAAGTTCTCACGTGAATAAATATAAAACAAAACAGTACAATAGAGTACTGTATATCCCTTTACTACAATAACACTATCAACACCAAAACATGTGGTTTAAATTTCAGAATTTTCGGTGATGTGCACAAAAAAGTCTTTTTCAAGCATTTTGAGACGATGATTTTGAAATCAGCCATTTCGGCAGCCAATGTCCATCATCTCAGCATGCCAGTTGCTTTTGGGACCATTCTGATCCTTTAAGTGTGTGCTCTCAGTTGTAACTGTCCTTCCGCAATGCTGTGCGATCTGTAAGGCCGTTCTGTAGGTCAGGGTTCTTGTACTGGATGCTGGTCCCCATGCTGCTCAGCAGAGAACCCGAGTAACACCAACAACACAAACATGACTGAGGGAGAATAAAGAGAATGTTAAGATAAAAAGCCTGCCAAGAAACGGTCACAAAGACACAAAACAAATCTCACAATAATCTTAGGTTAGATATGAAGAAATCAATTTAAAATGATGGACCGAGCAATAATGGAGTGAGTAAACAATGGATTATACAATAAAAGGAGTATCTGTACCTTGAAGCAGTTTTTGAACTTCTTGCTGACAAGGTAGAGTATGATGGGGTTGATGCAGGAGTTTATTGTTGCCAGGTTAATGCTGAAGTAATCAAGCACCAGCAGGAAACTGAATACACATAGACATTACAGTTACACCTGGGTTTACATAATATAAATACTGTAATGTTATTATTTGTATCATGTTAATATCCCGAGATAAAAAATTTGTCTAAATGGATTTTTGACTTTGACATGGGAAGGTAATAACATGAAAGAAAATTATTCGTAGACAGTTGGCCAATTCTGACCATAGGGTAGCAACCTGAACAAAAAGGAATATCTTTCCATTGGGCAAACCTTGGGCCGCTAGGGCACTAGAATTTTAGCCATATTTACAACCACCTTACAAATATTTGCCCACTGTCATCTTGTCCATTGGGCCAACTTTGGGCCATCAGAAGCAGCAGAATTCCAATTACTTTTAAATGTACCGTACCAGTATTGGCCCAAACTTGTTTTGTCCATTGGGCCAATATTAAACCATTAGAGCCACTTGAATTATGTTCATCTATAAATCCACCTTTTAAGTACTGGCCCAGTATCATCTTGGTTATTCGAGCAACTTTAGACCATCAAAGTCAACAGAATTACAGTTATCTGTAAATTGTACCCTGAAACATTGGTTGCCATTGGGCCAACATTGAGCCATTAGATCCTCTAGAATTTCAGGCATTCTAAAATGTCTCCTACGAATGTACTGTACCTTATCAACATCATCCTTATATCATTTTGTCCATTGGGCCAACACCCGGCCATCATAACCACTAAAATATCAGCCAACTGTGAATCTACCTTCACTATATTGGCCAAGAGTTCTTTTTACCATCGTGCCAATGTTTTGCCATCAGAGACAATAGAATTCTAGTTTATATCTTTAAATCCAACTTTAAATCTACCTTGCTAGTGTTGATTTAACTTGAGTGATGTTTGGTGATATAAAAAGTGCTTCTTAGCCAATGTTGGAAAGCCAGTGATGTGTAGGGAAGGACACCACAGCTACCAAAAATAGAAACTGGGCCAAGTCAATAATGGAAGGTAGCAATTTTGCTAGCTAAGACATTGCTGGTAAACATTTTAACATTGCTGACATTAATGAAAGTAGAATCAACAGGAATTTACTGGGAATATCAACACTTACCTCACATGTGTTAAGGGAATGATTTTAATAC
The DNA here is from genome assembly GCA_026413445.1 of Dolichallabes microphthalmus. NCBI lineage: Eukaryota > Metazoa > Chordata > Actinopteri > Siluriformes > Clariidae > Dolichallabes > Dolichallabes microphthalmus. The sequence continues at coordinate 15,924,891 of JAOTQY010000016.1, read as the reverse complement.
TGGGAAACATCAACATTACAACTGTGTTTAAAAAAAATTATCCATAAATTGAAGAAATGTTGCAAATTGTGAAGGGATCTGATTTTAGCATGTTTCTTACTTGAGCAGATCACAGCGCTGCGCGTCGTGCTGAAAGTAGACCATTTTCTTCAGAATGCGACTCAGGTGAAGAGGAAACCAGCACAGAGCGAAGATTAGCACCAGAGAGAACACAGCCTTTGCTACCTCACGGCGCTGCCAACAAACACACGAACGGAATTATATGAATTCACCCTGTAGATGACTATTAAAAATGTGTGGCTGTTATTTAGTCAAAAACACACCACATTCAGTGCAACTATATAATTAGAAGTATAACGGTGAGTAAATAAAATGAACAAAGAAAATTAATTTTACAAATACAAACTCGTTTAAAAATTGTTTCTAAAATACAGGAATCTGTTAAGGATTAAGGATTTTCTTGAAACGCCTCACCTGTTTGATGTGTTCGCTGAGTGCGATTCGCAGACTTCCTTTTCTGTAATTCAGCATCTCACAGGTCATCAGAGTGTAGAAGATAGCCGTACATGCTAACGGTATGCAGAAGTAAAACCCAAACAACCACCAGTCCTTTACGTCTGTGTAAAACTACACGCACAAAGTGGTTGGTTTTATTATTTAATTGTATTTTTTAGTAATATCTCAACACATCTGAGGAAAATGTTAATGTATACAGCAGTTTTGGTTTGTTTTTATTGTCATTATACCTGTCCAACATCCTGTACAAAGACCAAACAGGTATGTGCTAGCATATGTTCAGCTTCAAAGTTTACTAGCTATACTGTAAGTTTTTTGTACTGGAGTTTGACCTTGACAAATTACATTGACAAGACTTTTTACACTATTCAAAACTGAAAACATGCTCACAGATTTGCTAGTTCTTTACCTCAGTGTTAATATCCAGACATTACCCATATAATATCCAGACATAATACAATGTAGTTTAGAGCTAGGTTTAGTGGTTAGCACTAGTGATGGGTCGTTCATGAACGAGTCGTTCTTTTTGAACGAATCTTTAACGTGACTCAAATGAACGAGTCGTCTCCGAGAGTGATTCATTCATTTTCTACTGGGCGCGCTTGCGCAAAGCATCGCAAAACCTCCGTAGGTTATGTACAGGAAACAGAATTGAGCGATTCGTGCTCAGTGACTCTTCTACTCCGTGTCGTTCGTTCTTTTGTCACATGACTCCCATAGCCGTTATGCAGTGCAATTGATTCAAAAGAATGAACGACTCAGACTGGAAGATATAAGAGGTGAGCTACTCCTTCTGTTTATTATAATATGTCCTATACTGGAATTATAGGCAAAATTTGTGTATGTAGACGTATTGGCGGTCTTTTTTTATTAAAAATGCAACATATTATTTTATTTCTTATCAAAAGAATGAAATGACACAAAAAAAAGATTCGTTCAATTTGATGAATGAGATTCAAAGAACCAAATCACAAAAATGATTCAAACTTCCCATCACTAGTTAGCACTGTGGCCTTGCACCTCAGGATCTGTGCACCCTGTGCTTGGTGGGTTTCCTCCAGGTACTCTGGGTTCCTCCCCGTGAATGAGCATGTGAGTGTACAGTATGTGCCCTGCGATGGATTGGTTCCCTGTCTAGGATGTACTCTGCCTTGTGCCCTAAGGATAGGCTCCAGGCCCCCCTTTGACCCTGTATACATGGTAAGCGGTATAGACGATGAGTGAGTGAGTGCATTTCGAGCTAGTTAGAGTGTTTATTGTGACTTTAGTAGTGTGTGTGTCTATACTTACAGTCATAAACTGTGATTCTGGCTTAAGCATGCAGGTTTGTACAGTCACGTTGTTGAGGTCAAAGCTGACCATGTTAAAACCCACAGCTTCAGGAACAGCCAGAAGAATGGACAATATCCAGATACACATGATTTCTACTGCGGTAGAGGCAGGTATTCCCACACCTTGCACACGGTTCCATGAGGCCACAGCACGATACCTGAACACACCAAACATGAAGAAAAAAAAAACAGTTATTACCTACAGTATATTGACACTACAACTGGTTTACATGTGTGAATGTGTGTCCTACCTGTCCACACTGAGAGCACACAGATTGAGCACAGTGATCCCAACTGAAGCCTTTTGCAGGAAGGGAAAGAGCTTACACAGGAAGAGTCCGAACGCTGTGTCGTTAAAAGGCCATCTCATCGCCAGCAACTACACCGAACCCAGAAACACACATTTAGCATTGTTCTTGAGTTTCAGTACCGTACACTGACACCAGAAACGTTCAGTGTTCAAACTATAACAAACATTGTGTTCATGTACCGTAACAGACATGAACAAAACACCAGACAGATACCATTTAAGGGCACCATTTGAGGAGAACCTCCTGTCCTGTAGTGTGTGTGCGTGCGTGCGTGCGTGTGTGTGTGTGTTGAGTGGTGCATCGATAAAAGATCCAAAATAAGCATGTCAGAGTGACCTAGCGCTGAGACAGCTTGACACACACACACACACACACACACACACACACACACACTATCAGTACTTGTGAGTGATGGTGAGAAAGCCCAGGCAGTGACAGATAATGATGTAATATACTGGAACACTACTGAAATCCGGATGACTCTGCATTGTAGGGAGTCTCTTGAGGATTTTGTATTTAAGGAAAGAAGGGGGCAAGAGAAAGAGAGAGTGAGCGAAAGAGAGAGAGAGAGAGAAAGAGTGCCAGACCACAATACTTCTCTTATAGGCAAGATAAGAAACAGTTACTATATGTCTTAGTGACCCACTTAGTGACCTATCACGTTCAATACACTTTCATCAACCATAAAATCCCAGTTGGATTTAGATACAAATCGACATTTGTGTTTGGGTTGTACATGCCGGAGAAATTGGGAGAAAAATGTCTACAGGACTGGAGATTAACCAGAGCCAAATTTCATTCCTCTGAAATCAATTATATTCAGGATGTTGTAGATCCGATGTGGTTAAACACACACATCTAAATGATTTTAAACAGAGAGAGAATGTAGAATGTGACACACCATTAATTTAGCATTTACTGTCAAAAGTATTCAAACAAATAAATGAGTCATAATCTCATTATAACAGATATCGATATTATTCCGCAATGTGTTTGTATTCGCTGGCAGCTGGTCTGGAGAATATGTTTCAATTACTGGAAGGCACAAATGATTTTTCCGGGAATAGTAGGGGTAGTAATGGGGTGATATTTGGAGTAACTAGGGAGTATTGATAGTAATGCGGTAATATTGTAGGATTATAATAAATAGTGGAGTAGGAATGGTACTAATGAGGTAGTAGTAGTAGTAGTGGTAGTAATGGGGTAGTAAAGTACTCTTCTTAGTAATGGGGCAGTAGTGTACTAAAAGTAATGGGGGATTTTTTTTGTAGTAATGGGGAGATTTGGGGGATTAATGGTAGTATTGGGGAAGTGGTAATAGTTGGGTAATAGTGGGTTAGTAGTAAAAATGGTGGAATTTATTACAAATTGTGCAATGCAGTAAAAGTGGTACTGATGATTGTGGGCTGATTGTTAGTGGTACTAGTAGTGGTAGTAATAGTGGTGGTAGTAGTAGTAATTGGGGTATATTGGAAGTAATGGGGTAGTAGTGGTAATTGTGGATTTTTTTGTAGTATTGTGGTAATTTTGGGAGTGATGGAGTGAAATGGTATTAATAGGGGAATATGAAGGCAATGCGGTAAAACTGGTACTAATGGAGTTGCTGATGGTAGTAATGGAGTAATATTGGTCGTAATTGTGTAGCATGGGTAATAATGGAGTAGTATCAATAGTAATATTGCAATATTAAGAGTAATGGGGTAGTAGTGTTAGTAATAGGGTAATACTATGTGGGATGGGTAGTAGGAGTAGTAATTGGGCAATAGAAAGAGTAATGGGGTAGTAGTGGTAGTAATGGGGTAATATTAGAAGTAAATGGGTACTTGTTGTAGTAATGGGGTAGTAGTGGGACTGTAGTAACGAGGGGAGAAGTGGGAACATAATAATAGTGATATAGGTTTGCTTCAAATCTGCCCAATAAATATAAATGGTTCTCATCCTAAATCATCTTATTCAAAGCTGCTTAAAACAAAACGAGACTAAAAAACATGAGCGTTCACTTGTTCATTGTTATTTGATCCACAGGCCAAGCAGCAAGCATTCCAAGGGGAAGGATCCAATGAACTCTGCTACATTTAACAAATTGATTTCCTGTGTTCATTTAATCTCAAGGAACCCTGAAACCCACAACTTTGGATTCATTTACATTAGAGTTGTAACACAATGCTCACAATACACACAATTTAGACAATCTGCTCCCTATAATAAAAAGACTACATGTCCCGTATGTGCTGGTGCTAGAATGGTTTATTCTTTACAATAATAAATGGGGCAAACTCTTAATAATTACACATCATGCATGCTCTGTGAATTTTTGTGGTGACTACACTACCTTATAGATGTGGATGGGGATGTCGATGGCGATGTAGATGAGGTCTCCTAGTGCCAGACTGGCGATCAGGGCATTGGGCCCGTTTCTCATGTTCTTGTTAAGGCATATGATCCTTAGCAGCGTGGCATTACCTACTATGCCCACAATGAAGATCACACAAGACAGCACGGTGTTCACATACTTAAAGACGACTTTCATGGACGTCCTGCGCAAGCATGCTGGTGGGGGAGGAAGAGGGCGTGCTTGCACTGATCCATTCCCCGAAATGAAAGATGAGTGCGAGGCAGCGAGAGTGGCAGGTTTAGGTTCGAGGCTTATGCCCTGATTCAGGGTCAGAGGTGAGAGGGTGGCATGAAGGTCAGGAAGCAGGATGGCAGCTGGGTCACTGGAGAACAGGAAGTCTTCTGAGGAGTTTGATTGGCAGTGGCCGTGTCTCATCAGCGTGCAGGATATGGTTGCTATTAGCACCGTGACCCAGGGCATCGTTGGACGGCACACTTTACTGCAAGACCAGCCGGTTGTTTTTGTCTGAAGGAGAAAAATAAGGATGTCAGAATGGCAATACTAATATCACATTTGTATTATTAGTTTAGAATCGATTTCATAAGATCATACTGTATATTTAAGATCTAGGCTTGACTAAACTGCACGGTTCCAGGAAATATCAGGCATTTTGAAAAAGCTAATTAGACACAGAGATAAACTGATCTAGAGCAACATGGACAGGAAATTCATCAGCTGAAGGAATAAACAGTTCTGTTTTAAGATTTAAGAGAGATAAAGGAAAAGTGCGTGACAGCAAAAAATCAGGAACTGAGAAAGAAAACAAAGTTTAAACTAATTTACATAAAAAGTATGTAACTTATGGCATCACATACAGTATGGCGTCATATCGTCACTGAAACATCACACATCACCAATATACAGTAGAATAAGCACAAAGAGAAAAACAAGTATGGTGCATTTAAAAACTTTGTTTATTATTATTATTATTATTATTATTTAAAACTGAAAATTGTTAACATAAGCAATGGAAATATTCGATTTCTTGAATGTTCAATTTTAAATTTGACAATTTTGTAATTTTCCCACAGGAACTCCGTCCAATAAACAGATGACCTTTACACTGATCGTCAGATTTTTTTCAGGATGGAGTTCACTCCATCACCAGTGCATGCTGTTTATAAGCACAGAGGTGTGTCATACTAAATACAAAAAAAATATATTTAAATGTTTTTTTATGTAAATGTTTATTACATTCTGTCTGTCACTTAAGTTTCTGATAATATCAATAACTTGAGATTTTAGATTTCTACATTTTACAATACTGTAAATGTAAGGTTTTATGATGTATAATAATAATAACAATAATAACAACAACAACAACAATAATAATAATAATAATAATAATAATAACAACAACAACAACAACAATACTACTACTACTACTAATAATAATAATAATAATAACAACAACAATAATAATAACAGTGTATTTCACTCACCCTGTGAAAACGACCTCCTAGGCTCCTGAACAAAAAAAATTATCCTGAGTCAATAATGTCCTTTAAGATCCTGTGTGGAGTGTAGAGGACTATACGTCTTGCTTTTGAGCATGCAGAGCAGTGTGTGTTTACGGGGCTTTTTTGACAGCTGGAGCAAGACAGAAGTTGGACTCCTCTTATAATTCTTCTCTCTCCCTCGCTCACTCACTCACTTGCTCACTCTCCCTCTTTCTCTCTCTCTCTCTCGCTCTCTATCTGTGGGATGTGGCTTTTCTGGCGTCAGTTCTTGTTTCACATTTAACATACTGGACCCCCCACAAACAACCCCAAAGAGCATTTCACACACATACACACACACAGGCACACAAATATACACACTCGCATGCACACACGCTCTAATATAATCTCTCCTAAACAACAGTTAAATGCCTACTGGAAACTCTTTAAAGCACATTTCAATTGACTTTTCTTTTCAACTCGAGCACTTCAGTACAACCGCATACAACGTGTCACATTTAATGTCCCTTAAGGCACCAAACACCAAAGACGTGACTGATCTCCAACCCCCCCCCAAATAAATACCATCTACTGTAAAGTAACAATGAGACCATGCAGGGGATTTTCTCTTAAAAGCACAACTTGATTAAAATAAATTGACTAGTTGAGATACTGCAGCAAACAAATTAAAACAAACTCCTAAACCTCAGACCACATGCATGTTGATCATTAAGTGAACTTTACGTTGACTTTTTTTTTCTTTTTCGGCTACAGTGTTTGATATTATTCCTTTAATTTAATGAGTCGACTATTTGAGTTGTTCTTTTCAGGTGAGCAGTAAGAGTATTATTGTTATTATTAATATTAGTAGTAGTAGGAGAAATAGTAGTAGTAAATTACACAAGAAAAAGTAGAGCTTGTAAGCATGATCATCATTTGACTCACTGAGTCAAATCTTTCAGGTGAACAGTGTGAATTGACTTATATATCTAATGAGCCTTTCTTTCTTTCTTTCTTTCTTTCTTTTTTAACATAAGTGTAATAAAAGACAAATAGATCATAAACTGTTCTGTATTTATGATAATCACATTTTCACCTTTTTGTTTTGATTCTTTCTAGTGAGCACTTATTATTATTATTATTATTATTATTATTATATCTAAATTGATCTGATTCGCTTTTCTCACATAATACAAACACACACTCCACATTCCTGCTAACACATCAGTATCATGTTGTCGCACATGTACGCTCATTTGCACATGAGATGAGGACTAACTTGCACTTTAGGATACGAACAATCACACTGCTGTGGACATAAATCTCATATTATTTGTAACTCCATGTTTCAAATCATACTGCTGTTGTCATACGCACACACTATATTTTTTTTTATAATTTTCTATTTTGTAAATTCTGTTCTTGTGTAATTTCTTTTATTTACATCTAGTTTTTTTCTATATTTCTATTTTAATTTCTATTTTATTTTGTAACTTAATTTCCAGCTTTGTTGTTTAATTGCAAATTCCATTTTTACTTTAGTAATATTTTTTTGTGCAATAGTTTATTTTGTAGTGAAATGGTTCTAGTTTTAGGTCATATAAGCATTTTACTGTATATCATACTGTGTAAGTGACAAAGTTATAATTATTATTAGTAGTAGTAATAGTAGCAGTATTAGTAATTTATAAAAATGAAAAACAGGTGATGTAAACACGCATCATCATAATTTGACATAATTTCAGGTGATCAGTGTCAGCAGAATCTAATCTGGTGAGCCATTTCTTTTTCTTTTCTTTCTTTTTTCTTTTCTTTCTTTCTTTTTTTCTTCTGCTACATATTATTCTTTTTCTTTTTATTATTAGTAGCAGTACTAGTAGTTGTAATAGTAGTAGTTGTAGATCATTTGGATCATGTGAGCTTGATATAGTATAAATCCGTATTGTTTATTTTTCATAATCAGCATTTGACTCTAATTCGACTCACGCATTAAAGAACCGCTGATTTATTTTAACTGTTGAAAATTACAAACAAATAAGTTTAACACTATTTCAAGATCTTATGTCTTCTTCTTTTTGCCAGATCATTTTGATAATCTCATGTATTTATTTCTAGAAAAAAAAATCTAGCAGAAACACACACACACACACACACACACACACACAC
>JAOTQY010000016.1:15796598-15809350 GCA_026413445.1 Dolichallabes microphthalmus | reverse complement strand
TAAACACACAAACTACAATTTGGGCTGCAGGCTGCCGAACACCAGTGTAGAAGTCAATCGAGCGCCACTAATTTTTTTATCCCTCTCGCGACCCCTTGAAATTATTCCGCGACCCCCAGTTTGGGAACCACTGTTCTAAGGCAGGATTTGAAATGTATCTGGCACACAAGGGTTTTCTTCCTCGTTCTTATTTCTCAAGTGTTATAGTCAGTGATTTTTGTTGAAGTTAGCTGAAGCGAGGTAGGAAACGCCTGCACGTTGGGAAAAACGTTCTTGAACGAAAAAAGACAGACGTTGCACAGGCTTCTGGTCCTGTATTCAGTGGCCTGTGTGGTATTTTTTTTCCCCTTTCAGGGAGAACAGTGTTAACAGCTTGGCTTGCAGGAGGTTATGATGAAGCACCTGAATTGAAAGCCTGGAGTGTGTGTGTAAGTGTGTGTGCACGTGTGTGTAAAAGAGAGCATTTAGAATCAAGGGTGATCTTTTGAACTTCTTTTCTGTATAGTCATAAGCTAGAGGAATGACTGAATTCACTGGCTTCTACATTCATACGCTAACGAGAATGTGTGTGTTTCCGAGCGTGAGGTGGGGCTAGGGTGAGGAGGTAACGGGACAGTTCGGCTGAGGGGGTTAGGGAAACCTTTTGCTGGATTGTAATGGAGGAGAATCGAATCTAGCGCCACCTCGCACATCTTAGCAGTGCTCTGGATCTAAGGAGAAATCGTGAAGGAAATGTGGTTGAGTTGCGTCTGGCGTTTTGACGTAGAGAGACGAGGACTCTGGAAGCTGATTGTTTAAGGAAGACACACCGACAGGTGCCGTGTTTTTAACCAAAATGATCTACCTCTCCCATCCGCACGTGTATTCAGTACATGATTGTGTTTCTTTAGTTTTTGTTTTGTTTTTTTATTTAAAATAAATCGAACACACACACACACACACACTAATCTCTTTCTTATTTATTCCTCTCCAACTTAAATGCTGGACTGTTTACCTCAAACCTGTTATTAAGGAGGTGACCCACCTCTTGCCAGTTGACTAATCCCTGTTTCCTTACCTTCTGTGTGTAGCGTGGTTTCAGCGTGAATTCAGAGACCCATCTTGCTACATCGACCGCTACTCGCTGTCAGTATCAGCTTTCTCTAGTGCCAACTGGCGAAGAAGCATTTACAACCAAACCGACTATGCTAATCGTGCTAGCTAGGCTGTTCGCATGTTTCCGCGGTTGACCTGCGTCCTTTAATCGGGTCTTGTGTTCTGCTCGGTGCCTGTGGGGTTCCTGCTTTGCAGACTGCTAAGTGTTGAAGGATCCGGGCGCTCGCTTGAAACGTTTCGCTACGCTGCTCCGTCTGTCTGTTTTTCTCTCTAATCACAAATTCTGTTAAATTAACCCTACGTTCATGCTAGCAAGCGTCAGACGACCATTTATTTCCTTGCCTTGGTCTTAGGGACAGGGTTAAAGCACGATGGTTCAATTGAGTTTTTTTTTTTTCTTCTTCTTCTTTCCTCAATTCTATGCAAATTAGGTATAATGTGGCGAAGTGACAAATCCAAATGATGGGCTTGACGTTTGTTATGCAGTTAACCGGCCATACGTGAACTTAAGGTGTCATTATGCACTCATTAAAAGTGTATTAAGACATTTCAAAGACAAGGAAGGAAATACTGGTGAGGACATAGCTAATCTTGCGCTGCTAATCCGGCAACGGAACTAGTACAAAACCTAGCACGTAGCATTGAAATTAAACAAGACAGATTTTTTTTTAAAAAGTCAGAATAGTGCGTTATGTCATTTGTGTTCAATTCCTCATCAGATCACATCGCAGGACAAGCACTTGTCACCTGCTAGTGTGGACGTAGGGTAAGACAGATATCGCCTTGCGTTTGGTTATGCAGTTGAGCAGAAAAACAAGGAAACATTTTTAAAGCCTCATTTCTACCAAACTCTCTCTGATTGTATTTATGGTTCGTTCACATCTTGACGGATTCATTCAGTCATCATGGCATTGCTGCACTCCTTCCTGGAGGCTTCCTCACTGGTTTAATCCGTTTCTGCTACCTCCGTAAAATGTTGGTTTTCACACACACACACTGTACATAAACACATACAGCACACACACGTATGCACCATGTATCAGCAGTCTTGCCGGCAACATGCTCGTGTTTACGGCGCTCTCCTTTTAGCCATCTCTGCAATTGTGTTTTTATGATTATGTTTTTTTTTTTGTTTTGTTTTTTTCGTTTCCGAATCGAATCTGCGTCTGATCGGACTTTTTTGACATTGACGTGCTAGCTCAGTTACAGTACCTCTGTGTGCCTAAAACCCAAAGCCTTATTTGGGAGAGTGTCAGGGTTAAAGTGGCGACGCAGGAGGAAGTGCAGGCCGGGTTCGAAAGGCTCTGCTGCACACGTCGAAAACATGTAAACCTGCGCTCCACAGTAAGACTGAACCACTGAATGTAGAGTTACGGAATTCCCAGCTCATGGTTCTAGAGCGCTTCTGTTAAAGGGTTCTAGAACGAGGGACTATATTGAGAATTCTATAGTTGTGTAAGCCTAGTTGAGTCTAGATTAGGGTGTTGTAACGCCTAGGGATGCATTGATACCAATGATTGTATTGCGCATCAGTCTAATACGTTTCACTCATCCTCATTCTCGTTATCATTCAATTTGCTGCAATACCAGTATCTGATGCCAGGTACGCTGTCATGTTAGTAAACAGATAATGGCCATTGAAGAATGTCTTCAGACAACTCTAGAGTTGCTCTAGGCGAGGAATTCCGAGCACCGCAACCATACTCGATCCAAGTGCATGAACGCATATGGGTCGTTTCCACAGCTACTACTTAACCAGGGAAAGAGAAACATTAATTGCTCCATGACGCCCCCTGATGGACTCGTACCGATACTGATTTTGCAATCAGTATTGACGAGTAAGAGAAAGATCGGACAAACAGGGGTATCGATGCATCCGTAATATAGTCTGAAAGAAACTGCAACGGTCCAAAGCCAAACTCGAGAGGGAAAGCTCACGAAGGAAAGCTGCAGATCCACGCACTGGTCTCAGACAGACATTTGGAAAAATTTAAGTCCTGGAGTCAGCTGCCTTACTTTTGGTCTTTACATTTTTTTGCTTATTTTTCCTCTAAGCTATGTGCATTAGATCTATCTGATACATACATACATACATACATACATACATACATACATACATACATACATACATATATACAAACGTACATATGTACACACATACACACATAGATACATACACTGTAAATTGTACAGCTGCACGTGCATTCTCTCAGGTACAAAGCTGAGCATGGTGTTTTATGATCATTTTTAAGCAGAATAGTCAAAATGTGTAGAAAAATGTTAGATTTTTTTTTGTTCCCTACTTCTCCTTACCCAATTTGTCATATTCATGCTGCCAATAAGAACCACCATGCGTTCATCCAGTGAAGGTCAGATATGCAAGACTTACCGCGCTTAGAATTCACATGAATCTATGACTCAGGCTTAAAAAGGAAACATACAAAGACAAAATTGAACCATTTATATATAAATGTACAGTATATATGTATTTGTATCACTGTTGTAGCATTTGCAGAATGTGGTCTTATGGAGAATGTGGACATTAGATTTTTCAAACCAGTACAAGTCTTGTGCTGAGACTGACCCGGTTCTGTCTGAGACTGATTCCCTGGATTTACAGGTGCGCTCTGAGTGGTCAGGTTTCCCCCCCCCGTGAACATTTTGCATCAGCATCTGTACTGAATACATACTGTACATACATAGAGTAAAAACGAGTGCCTACTTCCACACAGAAACCGTCCAGCTTCGTATAAATATCTCCGAGTACGGAATTCAAGAAATGACGATTTAGAACCGTGCATGTATTTAGTCGAGTTCTAAATCCCAAATCATACACTTTTGGAAGAAAAGTTATCAAACTGTACCTTTCCTTGTCACTGACGCGGTGTAGTATTACTATGTATCTTTTCTGTATGGTCCTTAACGTCCAATTATATTAAACTATATCAAACCTTACCATATACTGCATACACCATAAAGATACTTCAGAAGGAACAAGCAAAGGTACACTTTAGTACCCTTTTTCTTGGAGAGTATTTAACCAGCATGTCAAAGTGAAGAGTTTCCTGATTACTCTGAGTGGGGAAAAGCCTGGCCATTGAGCTCCACCTGGACCAGTTGAGGGTGGTGTGGATTTTAGTGGACCATTCCTAGCTTTCCAAAATACAACTTTATGAACACGTTAGAATTATCTGCTTTCTCCAGGAACGGTTTTTAAAATGTGTGGTTAACTTTTTTTTTTTTTTTTTTAAAAGCAAGGTCATTGATGGAATATGTGAATGAAGATTACAAATGGACGAAGGTTCTCCAGCCAAGCCAGGCTGAGGCAGAACTCTAAATTAACTTCGATTTCAAGTCAAGTGTTTCTGGATCTCGGAAGAATTCTGAAAGAATATTCAAGCTTCAATCTGCCGACATTAGGTGATTTTTAAATAGTGAGATAATCTTTAGCAAAGCCTTCCCACAAATGCTTGGGTATGGTTAAACTAAATTAATCAAAGTTGTTGTGTTATCGAAAAGAAGGTTCCACAACAAAACTTCAAAAGATCTGTCTAAGAGTTACAACTCAAACAATCCTATTATATTGAATATGAATATATTAAATACTGGAAGGCATTCGTGTTCGTGGCATTCGTGTTTTTTTTTAACTATAAGGGTTCACACACATCACCATCAATGACATACTTTTATTTGAACAACTTTATATTTTAAAAAAGGTGTTTTTTTTTTTTATTTGTTTAAAAATTATATATGCAAATTTTTTTTTCTTTCTTATGAATAGAGGAAGATTCTGAACCACATTTTAGGATCCATTTTTGCAGAAATGCAGATCATTGCCAAGTGTTGATGACTTTTTTTTTTTTTTCTTGATGCTTGTATAGCTAACTCGCACACATGTAATCTCATCTCGTGTCTTTATACAATCCCAAGCTACTCAATATTAAGCTGAAACACTCACGTAGAGCTCATGTCAAATACCATGCAGACTCAAAACTGCTAGGCCTAGGCTTAACATTGTAAAGATATTCATGCTCGAATCAACTAGTGTTGTCATACTTCCTAAGGTTTTGTCCTCGTCCATTTTGTGTTGATGACTCTCCTATTTTCCCGAAAGTCGCTCCATTACACTTTTATTTTGTGCCTTGTATGTAGAAAAAGAAATGTTTTAAGAAAATAAACGGCTGTATATAGTGATGCTAAAGGTGTTGAGTTCATTGTGTTTATTGATTTGTGTCCAGTGGAAGTTAGAATTTTATTTATAAAAATCCTGAATATAAGCTTGTATATTATAAGGTATACTGCCTGTCACTCTTTTACAGGGTTTTATGCATTCGAACAAGAAAACAACTAAAAAAGATTTACTAGAATTGGATTAGGAATTGTGCAACACATTATTAAAACCTGGAAGGATAGTGCTGAACTGTCAACTGCACAGAAGAAACTTGGTTGAAAAAAAAATATTAATGGAGATCACTTAAAAGTTGCATCATTAAAAAATCAATGGTAAAACTCATAGCTATATTTAATAGTGAAACTAAGAGCAGTTTCATTTCAGTTGACATGTATGAGGCATTGAGCATTCACACATTTTCTTACCTTTGTCTCTGTTCTCATACATTCTTTATTCATTCACTGATTTATCTTTAGTAACTGCTTTGTCCTGATCAGGGACACAGCGCATCTGGAGAACACTAGGCATGACAAATGCACCCTGAACACAATGCCACTCCCTCCCATGTAATTTACTGTCACAAATCCAACTACCAGGATTTTTGTAAGATGCAAGGAAACTCCAGATCCTGATGGAAACCCGCATGGACAACCGGCATAGTAACCTGAGCTCAAGATTAAAACAGGGGACCCTAGGACTGTGAGGCACCGATACTACCTGCCGTGAAAATGTGATGATTATTATAAAGCATTTAATATAAGTATTTTAATTAGGTCATAAAGCTTTAAAGATTTGTAATTATAAAGCAATGGGTTACAGTCTAGCTAAATATTGGGTTTGTAAATTAATGTTATGTCAAACAGTTGTGTTTAATTAATTTAAGGTGCATTCGCACACTAGAATTTCTCAAAAAAATTTTATTCAGTTTAATGAAAATTTTTTGTGAACTCATCTCGTTTTCAACCATCGCAAGTTCTCCCACACAACCTCACTTTTCCTCTCCTTCACTGGCTTCCTGTAGCTGCTGGCATCAAATTCAAAACACTGATGTTTGCCTATAAAGCTAAAAAAAAAAGGCCCAGCACCCACTTACCTCTCAGTTCTAATAACACCCCTACGGCAATCTTTAAACGATGTCAAAAGACCTATTTGTTTCTTCAATATGTCGGGTAATCCCCCTAAAAAAATTCTTCTCAATAGTGTTTGTTTGATAGTACTTAGTAACCTAGAAACCAGTCTTAGGATCTATCCAATACCGGAAACTTCAAAGCACTTTTGTTGCTCTGGATAAGGGTGTCTAAATGTAAATTTAAATGAACACTCCACCATTCAGTGCTTGATCAGGAGTAAGATATTCTGCCACTGGTAAGACAATAGACTTCAAAATGTCAATTTACACACATTCCTTCTCCTTTTTTCACCATTTTTCACCAAGGGATGGTGCAAGTTCAAACCCTGCATGGCAAAAGGATGGTACACACATGACAATATCCACTTTTATAGCATCCCATTGCAGATATTGACCTCTTTCTTCTAGTATAAAAACTTTCTTTTGACCAAAAGAATGGAAAATGCTGTGCATAAAGTTACAGTATATATGGAGTTGTGCAGACTGAGTGACACTCATATTTTTTACCTTGTTTTTGCTGTTTTTCCATCCTTACAAAGGAAATATGCTTTTAAATTTCAACACAGCTCATAAAACTGCCTTGTTTAAATTAAGTAATTTTCTAATGAACACTTTTCTTTCTTTTATCAAATTCTTTTGTAAAGGCTTTCCACTAGATTTTTGGATTATGGCTGTAGGTATTTGTCTCATTTAGCCACAAGAGCACTAGGAAGGTGCTGGCCATGTAATGAATATACAGTACTATGCAAAAGTCTTGCACCATCTGTTATTTCTTCATATTAAATTTTATTAAATGATGCAGATTAAATAAAAGAAATGGGAACAAATGTTTTACATCTTCAGGATGCAAAATGCCTAAAGATACAATTTAAAAATGGGTTGTTTACTGTATGTAACAACCTCAGCAACAACCTCATTTCCACTCTTGTCTGTTCCAACCATTCAGCATCAGTGGTATACTGACTTGTTCATCCGTCATCATCTCCACTTGTCTTTCACTGGTTCTTTCTTTAAGTTAGCTTTTTTTTTTTTTTTAAATAGGATTCATAGGTCACTGTATGGCTTAACAAACAAAAATATGCCTCTGAAACTGCTCAGGGACGGGGACTGGACTGAAAATGAGATACAATATATAATTCAATATATAATTGAATATATGAAACCCAAGAAAGTCCTTCAGAAAGCCTGGAGAACCATTCTTCAAGACTATTAACAACTACAAGACATTCTGTCTCTTTGGAAGCAAAATATGAAGGAATGAGGGAGGGTCAAGACTTTTGTGCTGTATGTTCTAAAAAAGCAAACATTGCAATCATTACAAATATATGACTATATTATAATATAATAGTTTTGCTTGATCTGGTGTCATAATGGTGTTTATAGCACAAAGGAACAGTTACAAAAAGCCTGATGGCAGCATGGTGGCTTAGTGGTTTGAACTGTCGCCTTACATCTCCAGAGTACGGATGCCATTCCTATTTGCATGAAGTTTGCATGTTCTCCCCATGCTTGGTTGGTTTTCTCTGTTCCTCCCACAGTCCAAAGCAGATTAGGCTCATCGTTATTGTTAGTCTTTTGGCTGCTCCTGTTGTGAGGTCGCTACAGTTGACCATCAACTAGCACAACAACTTGCCACAGATTTTTATGCTGGATGCCCTTCCTGGCGCAACCCTCCCATTTTTATCCGAGTGGCTGGGTGGTATGGGGTTTGGCAATCCACCTACGGCAGGACTCGAACCTGGATCGTCAGGTCTCCAAACAAATAACCAACAAACAGCATTCCTAAATTGCCTGTACTGTGTGAATGTTGACTGTAGGTCCCACCACAATCGTAAAAATGGGGATAAATATAATGGTACTCACTGCTGGCCTCCACAGTCCCAAGTTGGACTACAGATGGATGGATAGACTGTCATATTGGTGTTCATAGCACTAAGGGACTGGTACAAAAAGCTCTAAAATGAAAACTTCTAAACTAAATTTAAAAATACTGGGTCCAATGTTAATGTTTATTGGTGTTACAGTATTACAAAGAACTTTTTAGTTTTATTTGTCGCGTACACAACCATATACAGTATGATATGCAGTGAACTGTTCATGACCTAAAAAAACAAAAGAAGGTAAGAAGAGACAAATTCCACGGGGAAAAATGTAAAATATTAAATATACAAATTATATACAGTGAAATATCCCTGTTTGTAAAGTATCTTATTAAACAATTCATTTCACATGGAAACTGATGTAGTGCTAAATAAACGTTTTGAAAGAAAATCGACTATCCCCATGATAGTTTAAGCTCATTTATGTTTTATGAACAAACAAATCACTGGGAGAGAACAGTTAAGGGTGAATAAGGGCTTGTTGTGTAGCCACGCCCATACCGGAAGTTGCGAAATGCTTGAGGGGCGCCTCACGCGAATGGAGGGGGTACTGTTGCTTACTTTTATTTCCCCCCGAACATTATTCAGATAATAAACACACAAGGCATCGTCGTTAATAAGCGTCGGTTATGTTTACAGGAAGTCGTTGCCGTTATTTTGTTTTACACGGTGTTTCCTGTCAGGGAGCCGCGCGCGCGCTTGAAGAAGTCACCCGCGGGAAACTTTGTGAGCTCATTTTTACTAACTGTCTGAGAGCTAACAAGATAAAAGTCTCCCAGTTTCTAAAGCACGCCTGAAACCTGCAACATTGTTGTTGTTTTTCTTATTTTGTTTGCAATATTCCTGTCAGAGGAAGAGACAAACACTGGTGTGCCAACGGTTTTTAGACTTCTCTTCGGTTGTTTGCAGGAGGTGAGCGCGGCATTCTTCATTGTTTTGCTCGTTGCTGTTCAAACACTAAATCATTCTTGAAGTTGGCATAATTGTAAATTGTATTCAGCAGTTATAAATGTCTCAGTGAAGTTTGCATTGGTATCTTGTTATCTCACACACACTGGGCCGTGTTTGTTTTAGCACGTGCACTAGTCGTGTAAAAAAAACATATAAAATAACAAATGCCTTATTTTATTAAAATTAAACATCAGTCACACTCTCAAATATGCATTGGTATATTGCACCTTTCATTAAATCTGCCAGATATTATGCTGTGAGAGTTACATAAACAGATGGTCTGCGCCCGGAAGTGCTGCTCTGGGATTTTCCGGTCTCGTGCTTGTTTATTCTCTCTCTCCTGTCCTTACTCTTTAAATCCCTGAACATGTGTGTAAGCTGATAGAATTCTTATAAGCAATGGTTAACGGGTTCCCATGGGTTAAAGTAAAACAATGTTTGATCAGCATTTATAATAAAGGGATATTTAGCAGGAAAAAAAACTTTTTCATGAAAACATTTCTTACAGAATTAACAAATTCTACACTAAGCAACAAATTAGGAACAAAACAAAAACACTAAATACTAGGGATGGGAATCTTCAGTCACCACTCGATATGATATTATCACGATACCTCTATAAGTGATATTCTGTAAATATCACAATTTTATAAATGTCATGATTCAATATTAAAACTTTACAGATTGTTTGAGAAATTAAATGTAGCCCATTCTGTTTAACATGAGTTTTCTCATTTAAATACCAAAAGCGCAGCATTTAAACAATACAAACTAGAGTTTTATATATTTATTTACTTTAAATTAATTTAAGCAAAAAAGCTTTTTTTCTTTTTCTTTTTTTTTTAACTGAGTAGCTCGTATCTCTGTCATCCGCCATAATTAATATTTCTAAACCAACTTGGCAAATAATTCACTCCTGCCACACGGGTGTAAATAGTTTAGAGTGAACTACCTGTAGGATTATAAACAAACTACGTTTTACCGCCTCAAATACCAATAAAGTGTCAAGTCTGCCTCACAAGATTTTCAACTAATTAGCACTCGCAGTGTTTTGAGTGTGTAAGGTTTGAGAAAAGACAGATTGTGGAGGCTTTTAACGTGCACGACTTTTGATAATATAACAGCGTAACTCGGAAGCCTCTTAGCTCAGTACAGAATCGTTTATGCCACCGCCCTCACCAGTATAAGGAGGTTCCTAAAAGAATGGAAAATGCTGTGCATAAAGTTACAGTATATATAGAGTTGTGCAGAGTGAGTGACACTCATATTTCTTTACCTTGTTTTTGCTGTTTTTCCATCCTTACAAAGGTAATATGCTTTTGAATTTCAACACAGCTCATAAAACTGCCTTGTTTGTTAGCTAGATAAGAAGTGTTCTACCAGAGAGCATGGACATTTCTTTTAATAATAGCTTCCACTGAACAAAATGTTTAAATGAAGTAATTTTCTAATGGACACTACCAGTCAAAGGTGTGGACACACCTTCTAACTCCATGGTCTTTCCTGATTTTTATTTCTTTCTGCACTGTATAACAATGCTGACCACATCCAAAATAATCTTCTGTGACCAGGTGACATTGAGATTTGTCTGCTACTTATGTTCTGTAAAGCCTTCATACAGTAATGGCTCTAATCTGAGGTGCTGTAAATAGGTGTTTTTTTTCATGCTGGTAATTCTAAATGAACAACTTCTCAGTAGCAGAGGTAAGTTTTGGTCTTGTTGTCCTGGGAAATTCTTCAAGAGAGTCAGTTTCAATAGGGTACTTGATGGGTTACTGTTCTGGCAAGAACTATTCCAGAACAACTGACCTTCATGTCTTAAAATAACAACTGCCTGTTGTTGTTGTTGTTACTTAATTATCTAATCCCATATGTGTTATTTCATAGTTTTGAAAAAATCTTCAAAATTCCAAACTTGTGTCCAAACTTTTACTTGGTAATGTATATTGCTCATTACCCTCTTTTTTTTTTTTTTTCTCCTTCTCTAGCTGCCATGTCTGTGAAGTCAGAGGCTGAACCGATTGATATAACTAACACAGATCCAAATGATACTGAAGACACAGAGCTTGACAAGCCTCTGAAATCTCTGGTGGACCCTATGCTCTTGGCACCACAGATGCTCACTGGGCTGGAGCATTATGTATGCAGTGTTTGCGGTGATGCGTTTGTGTCACTGGCACAGTTGGCTCGACACTTGCAGTTCCATGATAGTGAACGACCGTTCCCATGCGCTATTTGTGGCAAGCGTTTCCTTAGCCGTAGTCACCACGACGAGCACCAGCGGGTGCACACGGGAGAGCGGCCCTTCCCCTGTGACCGCTGCGACCGCTCCTTCACCACCCACCACAACCGCAAGCGGCACCAGATGATCCACGACAAGGAGGAGGCGTACCGCTGCACCGTGTGCGGTGTGCTCTTCTGCCAGGACCACCAGCTCGGCAATCTCAGCGGCATTATACGAGTGCTCAAGCAGCACGAGAGCACGAAACCAGGACATGTAACGGAAATACATTCTCAGATCAAGCTCGAAACAGATTCTGCAGACGAACAGGAGGAAGACATCCAGAAGAGCAAAAAGCATAGGCATCAGCATTCCTTTTTTGAAGAAGACTGTTCCCATTTGGCTGAAGAAGAAGACAGCAAAATGTCAATTCATGCTGAGGTCTCACAGGTTCTTCATAATAAAGAGCCACATGTTGGAACAAGTCAAAGAATAAAGAAGATTGCCTATGATATGGAGGTTATCCTCTAATCCATGGCTTAATGGCGGATGGTCTTGTTTTTTTGCAGGCTTTCGTGTTTTCCCTGCTTTGAACACACCTGAACAGGTAATTTCACCTGAAGTGAGTGTGTCAGAGTAGCGAAACAGTAGTGTGTGGAGGACAGGGGGGTCTCCAGGAGTAGGGTTGGAAACCGCTTGTATAACGCATCACCTAACGATTTAATAGTCTGATATAAGGAATCTGTTCTCCAAAATAGAATGAAAACGGTTAATAATGCAAAAGCAGAATAAACGTTCAGTTATATCATTGTTTTTTGATTGTACTGAAACAAACTAACCTGTATACAATACTACAATACTGTGATGCAAATATGAATGAATTGACTGGTTGGACAATTCATTGTGCTTTATTTCCCCCAGTATTTTTACCACAACACTGATCAATTTACTTTCAAACTAATTAACTTTATATTTGCTTTTCTTTTTTAGTTATACTCATTAATTTCATCTAACAGAGAATTGCTTGTTCAGCAATTACATTTAATATGCCAAGGCTGCTGAATATTGTGTCATCTTTTTCTTCTTCCATCCTGTAGACTTCTGATTCATGGGGTAAGAGAAGAAATTAATAAATAAATGTAGCTTATTTCACATGTTGTCATTTCATCAAGGTTTTCTTGAATATGATGGTAGGCCCTGAAAACATTCTGTAATTTATTGTAGGGATGGGGGGGCACTGGTGGCTCAGTGGTAAGGTGTTTCGCCTGCCATGCGGAAGGCCTGGGTTCGATTCCAGCCAGTGCC
>JAOTQY010000016.1:15748564-15763484 GCA_026413445.1 Dolichallabes microphthalmus | reverse complement strand
CTATACACATCATACCCTAATATACACCACTATACACATCATACCCTACTATACACCACTATACACATCATACCCTACTATACACCACTATACACATCATACCCTACTATACACCACTATACACACCATACCCTACTATACACACCATACCCTAATATACACACCATACTCTACTATACACATCATACCCTACTATACAACATTACTCACCACTTTACTCTATTATATCACTATAAACATGATACTCTACTATACACCATGAAACACCATTACTCACCACTAAACACCAATATGTACAGTACCACTATTTAAAATTATATACCACTTCAGACATCCTATGAGAGGTATGAGGT
Organism: Dolichallabes microphthalmus; assembly: GCA_026413445.1. NCBI lineage: Eukaryota > Metazoa > Chordata > Actinopteri > Siluriformes > Clariidae > Dolichallabes > Dolichallabes microphthalmus. The sequence continues at coordinate 15,763,131 of JAOTQY010000016.1, read as the reverse complement.
ATTTTGCAGGTAAATCGTGGACAGTTTTTTAAGTGCGCAGAACCTTCATGGACACTTCGGCCACAGCTCATAGTGTAGTCGTAGTGATTATTGTCAGCACACTGTTAATACCTCATACCATCCCGTAGCTAACGAGTGGCCAACTCATAGGTAATAACAGGCGTGTGACGCCACAGAGTCGAGCGACCATCTCGCACCAGACCACGTGCTCCGATACGAGTCCTTAACTAGACATTATAAAGGAACAAGATAGCAGAGTGAAACGTAGCCTGATGCAGCCTCAGGGTTCTGCTGTGTGAAAGATAGCGGGAGGATTAAATATGTGTGTGTGTGTAAGATGCAGATGTGATGTTGTCCAGAGACCGGCTCTGTTTTAGGGGGACGCTGCCAGGTGAAGTCTAAACACTGATGACGCATGTCCTCGCGCGGCAGGCATGTCTTTCTTCTATCTGTCGCTCTCTGTTTGTCTTTGTGTCTCTCTGATGACATTAGCTAAAAGCAGCAGGAACACTCGTCGCTGTTTAAATCCCAGCTCGGTTCTCCCTAGAATGTGTTTAGTGCTAAAGATCAGAAAGAAGTTTTTTTTTGACTTTTTACATTTTTAAAAGATTTTTTCCCCCCCGGATTTCATTTTCACATATACTTCCCATCATTTTATAAAAGTGATAAACTGGAGTTTACGGATGCATCAGAGACCGCACTCGAATGTAAGGGGGAGGAAACAAAACCAAACCAAAACAAACCAAACAAAACAAAAAAACTCATCTAAAACATATTATTCCAGCAATGCTTGAGAGATTTTAATTCCCTGGTGGTTTACGTGATTTGAAGGCAAATGCTTTAGTATTTAAACGGATTACAATTTTTGGGGACCAAAGAAAGACTGAGAGAGCGAGAGAGAGAGCGATCAGGGAAGACGTACATGCTTTCGGAACAGCTCAGCATGCGGCGCCAACGCCGTCGGGTCCGCGTCTCGCACAAACTGCATCACTTCCTCTATGGACCAGGAAGAAGGACTTCTCCCGCTTGGAATTCTGGGAGTCTCGCACTCTGCTGCTGCTGCTGCATCTGGACCTGTAGTGGAGCTGGCAGCTAAAGAGAGAAGGAGAGAGAGAGAGAGAGAACATCAGAATATATCTCTGGGAGGAATTTGTTTAATGTCACCACCATGTCTAATCAATTAGGCGTTTATCTTTAAAGCACAAACAACAGACGGGTAAACCACCACCTGCAGCACCCTGGACCAGAACATACGACTATAACGCGTTGACACACGCACACACACACAGACGGCCAGATCAGACGCTCCGGATTGAGACTCGGCTCCTCCAGGGGACGTGAGCCGAGAGGCTGAGAGGACATTTCATCTGCAGCAGAGCGAATGAGATTATTCTAATGCACTCACTCCTGCCTTGCACGAACCTTTCAAGTGTCAGTGTGTGTGTGTGTGTGTGAGACTCTACTGCATATTTATGCTGAGATTTAAAAAGTAACCCGCATGCATTTCGTTTGAAAGCGGTGTGACTACCTGCAGAATCGCATAACATATTCACACACACGCACACGCACACGCACACTTGGGTTTACGGGTGACTTTCTTATTTTAACTGTTTAATTTTGTAGCCTGGACATGTTCGTGTATTTGCAAAAAAAAAAAAAAGAAAAGAAAAAGTGGGCGTGGTCTCTGCGCTCATTGAAGGAGGCGTGGCTTAAATCCACAGTGTTAATTAATTGCGTCGATTCTGGTCTGATGCTCCGACACACACCTTCTACTCTTCTGTGCGCGCGCGTGGGAGGGTTGGAGGCGTGGCGGCGCAAGGGAGGGCCGTTGCCGTGGTAATACGGACTGCCGGGTTGCGACTGGTATTCGGAGGTGCTTCGTAGCGTCTGCGGGCGGGGTGTCATGGAGTTGGAGGCGGAGTCCATGAAGCGCTGCTCCTTCAATAAACCGTTTTCTTCTGGAGGCAGGGTCTCAGCTACACACACACAAAAAAATTATGTCGTACTTCTACAATAAGAAATGAATTCTGGAACGGGTATCACACACACACACACACACACTCGGATGCAGTACCTTCGGAGGGGTGTGTATCCGTGTGGAGGATCTTGGGGGAGAGGGGCGCGGAGTAAGGCGGAGAGTCCCGGGAGATTCGCTTCACTCCTCGGTTTAGCGCCGGAGCCTCCGACATCTCCTCTTTCACTGCACGCAAGAGAGTAAAGGCAGCCCAGGTTAGAGTCATACATAATAGATCTATCATGTGTGTGTGAGAGTGTGTGTGTGAGCGTCCACACCTGACTTGCTCCTGTCGTAGCTGCTGTAAGGACTGAACGGCTGGCTGCTGAACAGGTTGTCGCACTGCAGGTGTCGGCACACTTTCTCCAGGAAACGCAGGACGAAGGCGGCGCTGGATGCTGACGGCAGCTTCACCATCCGCGTCCCTCCGTCCGTCCGCACTGGAACACGGACCGAGACACAAACCGCTTGAATTCAATCGATCAATCAACCATTTATTTATATAGCAGTTGTTAACAACTTCAAGTTGACCGACGTGCTTTACGGAAACAGATAATACAAACAATAAGATAAAGAAGAAAAATATGAAACCAACACAACTTTTAAAATGAAAATAAACACAGAAAATCTATAGGAAACTGTATAGACAGAAAGCCTAGGACAGAATATTAAGAATAAAGATCAGCAGAGAAAACACTGAGAAGGCCTCAGAGTGGCGCAGTGGTAAAGCGCTCGCCCCATCATCCGGAGATCGCTGGTTCGGTTCCCGGGTGGTGCCGTAACCTCTCGCAGCCGGAGGTCTAGAGAGAAATCTGATTGGCCGAGCTCTCTCTCAGAGGGGAGGGATGAGAGGTACTTTGTGCTCCCACATTAATCACGGCTCTACAGCCAATCAGGGGCGTCTATGAGCTCATGCAAGCGGAAGGAGTGGATAGCGCTGTCCTCCGAGTGTGTTACGCCGCCCCCAATGGTGCGTGAGCGAGCAGCTCGAAAAGATGCGGTTGGCGTCACATCACGTCACGTATCAGTTGTTTCAGAGGAAACACTTGATAGTCTTCGGCCCCCCAGACTGTGCGGTAGTAGTAGCCTTAATGTGGAGCCCCCTAGTGACGGGGAGGAATTGGATACGACCAAATTAGGGGGGGGAACATTAAGAAAATAAAAACAGAATGTTATTATAAACAAAAGAAAGCTATCGTCTGACTGTTATAAACTAAGAGCTAGTGTAAATAAGTGTGTTTTTAATTAAGATTTAAAAGATCCGTAACAGAATTCCATAGTTCGGGAGCCGCTACAGCAGACGCCAGGTTGCCAAACTGTTTGCATCTGGATCTCGGAAGAAGCTGACCAGATGGTCGGAGCGCTCAGCCAGGGTAACGAGGTATTAAGAGCTCTCTTAAAGAAGATGTGGCCGGGCCATGTAGATCCTGTAAATTCATCACACTCTTCAATACGAGTATGGCGCTGTAGTTAGATTTAGCCTCAGATATCGCTACGAGATATGAAACCGGCTCATGGTGTCTTCATGATTGAAGCTTTCGCAAAGCAGTGCAGCCCGAGATCCTGAAAAGTATCCGTGCGCTGAAAATTGACCTCACGTTTCCCTTCCTTGTGATGAAGAACCCTAAGAACACACACCTACTGCTTAAACATAAGTTAATTTATTAATAAAAAAAAAAAAAAACTTCTTTAAATGCATGACGGACCGGCCTGGCGTCACGTGACGGTTCCTTCCCCGTCGTATCAGGTTCGGTACAGGAACTGAGGTTTAATAATATAATAAAAAGGGGTTGAATAAAAGCCTGGAGAGTTACCTCGCACCACTTCTCCACCGTCTGGCTGACTCTGCAGGCATCCCAGGAGCACTTTGGGCTGATAGGCGCAGTCCAGACACGCCTGCACCGTCTGCTGAAGCACCAGGTTCACCGCCTCGGGTCCGAAGTGATCCGGCAGCCGCTGCACCTGCTTGCGGTCCAGGTGAGGGCCGCAGTTCCCGTGCTTATTCACGTACACGCACACTGGGGAGACACGGCGCAAAGACAGAAGTGAAGAGCTGGGAATGGTTTAAAAAAACAACAACAACAACAACAACAACAACAAAAAAACTAAGAAAAAAGAAAAGCGAACAGCGACATGCCGTGTTGCCGGGTACTAAATAAATTCCTTTGTGTGGAGTAAGAGGATTAACACACTGCTGCGCTTTTATTAGAAAATAATCAACTTTAGTATGGAAATGCATCACACCGTTCTGTCTGAGGTTATTGTTTTAAAGTGCTTGAAAGCAAACTGTATGTCACCGCCTGTGTAATTTCGTGCCGAATCACTATTTTAATAAAAGAGAGAAATAGAGAGATAGAGAGAGAGATAGGGTTGGTTTAACCGAGCCGGCTGTGTGTTTACCTGTGGACATCACGGAGGACGGAGAGCTCAGAGGAGACAGGCCGTCCCTGGACACCTGAGACGACATCAGTCTAGAGTCTGAACCTGCTGGTGCTGACAGGGAGCCGTGCAGGAGTTTGGGTTTCCTCTGAACACACACACACACACACACACACACACACACAGTACATGTTTATATATGGCTGAGTACATCCTCTTTAGGTGATCAATTTACAAAACAACTATAGGAATCACACCACAATGTAAACACATACGGTAATTTGCACACATGCGGTGATGAATCGACACGCTAATAGCGTGTGTGTGATCCAGAGAAATAAACTTACAGATGACGACAAGTTGCTACTGTTCGTCTTTTCATTTCTGTACTGTATATATTGTCGCCTACCGTATATATATAGTTGTTATTTCATAAGGAAACAGAAGATGTCTTTTTCACACTCATGGATGAGGTCTGTACTGTCAGGACGTCAGTGAGTTTTCCGGTTTCTCCATCGACCATGATGTCAATCACAAAACTGTTAACTGACTTGAGGTTGCTGTGTATTTTCATTTATGGTTATGTTCAAGGTTTTCAACGCGTTAGAGGACTTGGATTACTTTTTATGATGTATTGAGTAATCTAACGCGTTAGGTCCGCCTTTTAAGTACTCAGTTATTACCTTTTTTTAAAAATCGAATCCGTTATTCAGACAATTTATGTAATCCGTGAGCGAGACAGCAGTCATTCCCATCCCCATCGTTCCCGCTGTTATACCCCTATCTCACCTATGCGGTTCGACTATGCGAGGACCGACTGCGCGGAAAGATGGAAACCTAATCACAGCGCTAAAACTCGCGGTGAATCATGATGGACCGTACTTACGGCCACGGGGCGAAACCACATAGGTGAGATAGGGGTATTAGGAGTTAACAGATTATGGGCCAAACTTCGCTAAGTGATGATTTTTCATACTAGCATCTGTTTGCTTTCGCTGTCCAGAAGAGGGCAGGACTACGGCGGACAGGTGTCGTGACGTCGCATGCAAAAGGTCTATAGACAGTAGGACACGTTGTGTTTCTCGACTACATCTGCTATAACATAAGTGATAACAGCTTGATAACAGAAACAAACAAACAAACAAACAAAAAAACAGCTTACAGTTGTTAACTGCATTTTAAAAAAATTATATACAAAATCCTTGACAAACTACTTTTGTGTAAAGAAGAATAAAAACATTACAAGATACACCACTGGTAAAAATCCTCCTGTAACAGTTGTTACACATACGCACCTTGCTGCCCGGTTTGGGTCCTCTCTTCTTGTAAGGGCGTGGGACGAGCTGCGGGGCGGATTCCGGAGACGGGACACTCATCTGAGCCCCTGGACTCTGAGCGCCCGCCGCCGCCGCCAGCGCCTTGAGCAGTGCGATGGTCTCGCTTTTGGGTCGCCGGCCCCTCACGCCCTTCCGCACGGGCAGCGGGGGCAGCGGCGTGGGCAAGCGGTACGAAGACTGCATGGAGCGCCGCGTCTGCTTGGACGGCGAGCACGAAAAGGAGGACGAGGTGGACGACGAAGGCGCCGACAGCGGCTTCGGCAGGGTGACTGCAAAGAACGGAAAAATCGGGGTTAGGATGCGCGACGTGTTCTGTTTGACTCTTAAAGTTCAACTCCAAGCACAAGCTGCATTTCAGTCATTTAGTTACAGCAATTATTCTCGAGGAACCCAGCTTGTCCAAGTACACCACAACAAGCGGAGATTTGTCTCTCATTAGCGGTCATGTAGAATGCGCGCTGAGCATGCACATTCTGTGGGGAAGAGTTAGCGGCCGCCGCAACATCCTTTAATAATTATCATGTCGGACGTGATCAGTCGAAGCTGGTGCTTATTTCGTCTCGCTCGTTTCATCGCTGGCCGGGTTCACATGAAACGCGCACCGATTCACGTGCGCTTTACACGGGGAGACGCGAGCGCCGCGGCCGGGGTGGGCGACGTGACAAACCTCTCGTTTTAATGCTTCAAATTAATTATAAGAATAATTATGAGAAATAACATCTAAACGTTTGTTTGACTGCGTCACCAAACTGGAAACTAATGAAGACGAATATTGGACGGAGGAAGGAAACAGGGTGAGGATGGAAGCGCCGGAGCGAAGCCTCTTTTCCTTCATGAGTGAAAAATAAAGCGCGAATGCATCGCCATAAAGGTCACAATATGCTAAACGCTGTAGACGGCAACGGACAAAAGAACACCGACAAGCCAGTAAAGCTGGTTAGTTTTGTGTGTGGGCATGTGCTTAAGTGTGTGTGTGTGGTGTGTGTGTGCACGCCCTAAATAACCCTCGTATGACTAAATTGGAGGGCAGTGTGAGTGAGAGAGTGAGCGAGATTAAAAAGAGGGGAAAAGCCAGGAACGATCCGCCAAAGTCCCCTCGGTGCTGCTGGGGCGACATATGGGAACGATCACCGGCTCGCTGCTTCATTTCCCCATGACCTCCTTCCCTCGTGGTGGGGGGGGGGGAGTGTGCCGTGCGGTGCGGTGAATCTGTGGCCTGGCCACGACAGCTGCGTCTGTGTCTATGTGTGTGTGTGTGTGTGTGTGTGTCTCTGTGTGTGTGTGAGTGAGTGTGCGTGTAATGAAACAAACAAAATAATTTGAAAATGATGAAGGCAAGACCAGAGAAAGGGATAAAAGATGGGGTGAAGAAAAAGGGAAAAGAAAAAAAACACACACACACACACAAGGCACACAGAGAGGGAGAAATAAATTAACATGCTGGAGGGAAAAAAAATAATAATTCGCTTCGAGCCGCAATAATGAATGAATACCTTTAAAAAATTCCTAATCAAGAATGGTGGAGTCGAATGAAAAGCTTAAAGAGGCTCGACGTGGAACATAAAAGGGAACTGAATTAGGAATCGGTTTAAGAGCCGGGACACTCGTGCTGGAGACAAAACTCTACAAACGACGCAATAAACAAACTCACTGTTATACAAGTTCATCCCAAAGAAAGAAAGAAAAGAAAAAAAACCTGCTTAACTAGCTCTGTGTGGTTTAATGCAGAATGGCTCTTATAAATAATTAATAAATAAATAGATAGATAAATCAATCATGGACCTATTTGCAGATTTATTACATTTTACGCAATATTTATTTGACTTGTTTTTGTATAAAAGCTTCTTAGTTCCTGCTACTCTAACCGTGGAAGCGATCTAATGGCGCGTTGTTTTATTCGTAGCACTGGATGACCCGGTACCATAAGGCTCGGTGATATAATGATGCGCACACGGTGTGAAGGTTTTCTAACAAGCTGGCAACAAAACAAAAGGAAAAACAGAAGGAGGAGGGGAAAAAAAAAAAAAAAAAAAACAGCGAAAAAGCTGAAATTGTTTAATAAATTAATAAATGACAAAAAGAAAAAAACTAATCCTTTAAAAATTAACAATTAACACTATCTGAAAAGATAAAAAATGTATAAAAACTAGAAAACTAAATAAATTCCTTTGCCTTTTGTCTTTAACAGCCCAGCTTTAGTATATTAGCTTTAATATATTATTTCATTTATTTATTTATCTATTAGTGTTAAACTTTCCACCTGATCGTAGTTTCACTTTCATTTCAAACACCTCTTTTTTTTTTTCTAGTTTAATCCAAACTCTACTACATAAACTTCAAAGCACCAGTCCATTTTGTATAAAATTATAATAAATTAATTAATCAATTTATTGACTCTATACAAACAACTGAGAACGAATCAACACACTGTAAAGGAGAGGGGGGGGGCACTTATTTATTCTTCCAGGCGTGACTCGACCCCGATTCGATCCTGCAGTCCTCCTGACCGAACGCTTCCACCAAGACCTTCCTCTTCTAATGGGCGTGGCCTGTTGCAGGATGACTCCGCCCCTTTCCACACACCAGCGATGGCTCTTGATGAAAATGAAAATGAAGTAAATCCTACACTAAGCCCTTAATAACACTAATTATGATCAATGCCACATCGTCCGGTTTACCTTGTAGTAAAATCCAGATTCCTTTGACACGCTGGTCTACGTTCAGTTTCGTTACCGTTTCCTAGATTACCCACAATGCTGTGCAACGACCTGAGATTCATGATGTATTTGATGTAAAGTCGTAGCTCATAATTTTTCCGAAACTCCAACCGGGAAATATAAAGAAAACCTTGCTTGTTGCTATAAAGGGAACTTTGCAGATTGACATTGACTCCGATTTCCGAGACAGGACGAATGCGGCATGGACCCTCGTCTCTCTATGTCTTCCTGAAGCGATGCGTTAATCTTTTCATGCCAATATAACCACCGACAGCCCGGGGCATCTCTTACATCTCGAACCTCCTGCGCTCATTCTCGCCCGGAACCCTGAACAACTGCGTCCTTTCGCTGCATTGCATTCTGGGACTTCTTGAGTCCAAACTTTTTTTAAAATTCGCACCAACGTCTCCACGACTTCTACAGCAGGTCGCTGAAAAATAAATAAATAATACGATTGGAAATCGATTGAAATGTTTCCTCGTCTTAAAGACGAATAGAGACCAGAGCGACGATCTCCTCCTCATGTGACGTCACAGCAGGACACCAGACACAATTCTCACAGCAATCATGAAAACGCCACGTTGACCGAGAGGTCTTCACCAGGATGTAATAAATAAACATAATGGACGTGTCTCAGGGTGGAGGTTTCTTTAAAGCAGTTACTGGGTTAGATATATAACACATTTTATTAGGAATTTCCTATGGAAACAAAAAAAAAAAAAGGGGGGGGGAGAAAAAAAAGCACTGCACTAGGACAGAGGTACTAACGGTTGAACATCTGTAAATCTTTTAAGACACACACACACACACACACACAGAAAGAGAGACAGAAAGAGGAGAACAAAAGCTGAAGAGACTCACCGCACAGGCAAAAAAAAACAAAAAAAAAAAAACAGGTTCAAACCGGAACCGCACCGGACGTGACAACAAAGGGAACGCCGGTCGCACCTGGACGGAATGAATTACGCGTAATGGCTGCTGGTCAACCTTCCGCCCGGAGAGAGAGAGAGAGGGAGAGAGAGAGTGTGTGTGTGTGTGACAGAGAGAAAGAGAGAGTCGAGTGGTGGAATCTGAGGGAATGATAATGAGGCGCGTGGGCGGCAGGGAGTGGAGGCGGGAAATCCGCGAGCACCGCGCGACACGTACAGGTGTGTGTGTCTGAGGGGGGAAAAAAAACTCAGCGGCGAACTAAAGGTCATCTTCAGCGTTTAATCATTTCCAGGATAAATCTCATTAAAAAAAAAAAAATAATAATAATAAAAAATTACTTGGGATATAAAAAAAAATAAATCCAAGGCAAAACCAATTTCTTTTTTCATTCGCTCTGAAAAATTTCCTTCCTCAGGTATTTTCACCAACATCATACCCGACATTCATCACAACTGAAATAACATCATAATCTTGAATCTTTTTATTCCATCTTTTTTTTCAATCCTTATTCCTAAAATATGCCCGGATCACCGTGCAGGTCATTTATACAGTCTGTACCTCTATATAATGTTAATATAATACACATGCAAAATATATACTGATTTACCGCTCTATATCTTTATGATGCATATTAAGGACCTCAAGCTGACGTTACTATTTTCTATACACTGAAACGCACTGACGTTTTCAAATGTCCTTCAATTGTTCGGTTCTGCTTGTGGGAAAACCATGAAATCATAAAACAAAAGTAATTTGACAGCGTAGAGGCTCTGAATCTCTAACAGTTGGGCTATCGAGGACGGATGTGCATAAACTTCAGTATTTGTCGAGGCAGCAAAATTATTGTACGATATTATTTGCATTCGAAGATGAGTAGAAATAGCTGTAGCGATCCTGATTGTGTTAATAATCAATGTTCAATATCAATATACAGTCGCACACGCTTTTATTTGACCTCTTTATAATCAGTTATTTATATTTTCGATCGGCTATTTCTCCAAACCTCAAATACACACCACGTTCACAAAACAGCTGTTTTGTTTTTCTTCCTGGAAACGAATAATTAAAAAATATATATTCGTTCAAAATAAAAAAAATACGCCTTGTCGAACACCGTATTCGGATTCGTCCACAGCCCTAGTATTGCGGCAATACTACCACTTCTTCTCACCTTCCTAAAGGACAAATATATTTTTTAAAAATGTCTATTTTTATTCCATCTCGGGTGATGCCATGGACCGGCGAGGCGTAACATCTGGCAGGTAATAAACAGAGGAGTCTCTTTCCAATGTGTTAAAGGACCCACATAACATTCTTTATTCTTTTTTTGTTTTGTACTCCGTTTATCTGAGCCACCATTTTCACTTCTTTTGGGTTAAAACTGATCCTGGGTATCACGTCCGTGCTTTTTCTATCGAACGGAACAGTAAATTAATTTCTGGCAGAAATGTACGTGTTTACCATCAATCAATGAAACATAAAAAAAAAAAAAAAGAAATGATTCTTTAACATATTCCAAGGTCTGCATTTTTCCTCTCTGCAAAATTCCGGTCAAGGCCAAACTGCCCTGGAGTTTCTCTCTCCGTCTGAGTCGCAGCAGACCGTAAAAACGGTGCTTAATGTGAGTTACAGCTGCAGTGAGGTGCTTCGGCTCCGTCTGTACACACACTCACTGAGGAGACTCGTATATCCTGTCAAACACTCGTCCCCTCCTTTCCCTCCTCTTCAGCCCTACTTTACCCTACCCTCTTCACTTCGCTGTTTGATTTTTACTCAAAAAGCTCATTTGCAGTTCCTCTTTTTCCTTCCTCTGAGTCTTTTTACTGACTCTCTCTTTCTCTCGGTTCATTAAAAGTTAAACAGTTCGGTATCGATGCCGCATCATATAAATACCAGGACTTTTGATTGTGCACAATAACAGAACACGGTTATAAAAGAAATAATCTCTATATAATCCCCTGCTACACTAATGCACTTATCCCAGTGTTCCACTAACGCTTTGATACCAGGTAGACCTCTAAAACGCCGGCCTCCCAGGAACTCCTCGAGTTCAGGACCAGAAATTTCATCACGAGTCCAGGTTCGACTTGAACGCTCCTCATTTGACTCTTTTTTTTTTTTTTTTGTCTTTCTATTTTAGTTCTGTTTTTTTGTCTTTTAATAGTTCTGGATTTAATCCAAGATGGCCAACATTTGTTGTTGTGGTACAGAAACAAAAGTGACTTGAATAAGTGTTTGTACAGAAAGTGCTCTTTTGCGTTTTGATGATGACGTGACGGCAAGTGAGCGTTGCAGATAAAATACCATGGCGGGTTTTTTTCCCCCCTGAATTTCACCGCAGCAACATCCGTCTGGTTCTGCCAGAGCGCCTCGCACATACAAACAACTGAGCGATTATACACGCTCTATAAATATCTCAGCTCATGTTAAACACGCGAACACATTATCAAAATACACGGTTAAACGCACTCTAAAGCCAAGACAGACTGACAGAGAAAACACAGATTTTTTTCCCCTCCTGCTTTGTTTGGAAAATTTGGTAAAAGCCAAGTTAAAAAAAAAAAAAAAAAAAGAAATGTACACAGCCACAATTACCACAACCATGACAATCCGTCGTAATAATCGTCTTAGGAAGGTTAGCCCGTGTAATTAAATCATTTTCTTTCTAAGTGGAGAGGCGGTGAAATGAACATGCTGAATGGGGAAAAAAAAAAAAAGAGAGAGAGAGGTCACTGCCAGAGTCGTCATGGCGACAGAAATGACTGAAAGCTGAAAACTCAGCCAGACACCTCGCTCCCCCACCCCCACCCCCCTCAATGGAGCTAGTTTCTCAATTAACTTCCATTATGTTACATAATCGTATCTAAAGTTGAATTCGGATGAGATGAGACGTCACATCCGTCATGATCCGCGCTCAGGAAGGCAGAAGGAAATATGAGGATACGACATCCACAGGGTACGTTGTCATGGTAACCTGTATTTCATTAGGGCTTAAAGAGAACACGCATGATGTGTGGGGGGTTAGTAAGAGCTGCCCAGATGTACGAGTTTTATCACGGAGGAGTCGCCTAATAAAATGTTTTTCATCACAGACATCGCGCTGATAAACTCACCCCGTACGAACAGGGGCTGTGACTTTAGTTTATTTATTTTACTGTATAAAGAATGAGTGAGTGTCTTCAAGACTGCATTATGTACATAATTGACATGCAGAAAATCATTAACAAAAAACTGTGTACATAAATAATGGCACCCGACAGTATATGCTTGTAGGAGAAGAAAATTTAACAGTATTTGATGCATGTTTTTGTTTTAATAAAAAAAAGCTGAATTAGAAATTAAATAATACTTACTTACTTACAGGTCGTGTATCTGCTGCTGGGTTGAACATAGTTTCTCATTTCTTCTGCGTCTAGCCTGCCATGTATTGTGCTTTATGTAAATCACTGTAAATGCCTGCTATTGTTACTGATGTGAATGGAGCTGTGCTGCCCCCTAGTGGTTCTGCATGAGCTCTGCTTGAATGGTGCACATTCTTTTATATATAAAGTCAATATACTGGTGTTCCTTTATTATTTAACCCCTATTTATTGTCATTTGTCATTTATACCCTAAAATCTGAATTGTTACATAATTTAAAAGCTAGTAATCTAAATTAAAGCTAATAATAACGTTAAAAATGTGCCACAAAGAAAAACAACATTGCAATTTTTTTCTTTTGGTAGCAAATGTTTTTGTAACGTTTATGGAGTCACCAGTGTCGGTGCAGTGTAGTGGGAAAACTTTCAGGAACGTGGAGTTTCAAGTTTTATTTCAAAGGTAACTTGACAAGCTGCGAAAACCTCAGCAGACGGATGCAATCTGTTCCATAGGCGAGTTCTTTAGGGTGAAACGTTGTATTGTGAAAATCATTTTCCCATAGGAAATAATGTAATTGCAGATAATCCGTTCCAGCCACTCAAAAATTATACCAAAATTTCCAATTTCCAACACGATAATCATATTTCCGCATATAAAAACGATCAAAACATTCAGAAAACACATGAAAGTGAAGTAAACTATGAAGCAGACAGACAATAAACCTTATACCCCTATCTCACCTGTGCGGTTTGACTCACGGTGAGATGCGGTGTCGGGCACCGTGAGTTGCCGCGATTGCCCGCCGACGTTCCGCTGACGTTCCGTGAAGTTCGCCAAGGTCCGCAAACTTCCGCGAGGCCCGCCAAAAAAATTTAACATGTTTAATTTTTCACGCGGAAAGATGGAAACGTACTCACAACGCCAAAAACTCGCGGTGATTCAGAATGAACCGGATTTACGGCCACCGCGCGAAACCGCATAGGTGAGATAGGGGTATTAAGTCACGCTGGGATATGCGAAGAAGGAATTTCACTGTGCTGTAATGTATATGTGACAAATAAAGGCTTAACTTTAACTTTCTGTTCCTGGAGGAACGCCGATTCGTGCCACTGTGTACTGAAGTGTATTCGGTTGACGAAGACAAGATAATGACAAGCGAAGCCTAATTAGTGACGACTTGACTTTTAACAAACGTCTCCATATACGGATCATCGTAAAATTTATTACTAATCAACAAGCGCTTTAATATAAACCTGACCACAAAATAATACATATTTATAATAACCCAAGACAAAACAGATACTGGATGTCAGATCGGCATGAATGAACCGATGGATCAGTTACGATAAACAAAGAAAAAGGGACGGAGGAACTCGAGGTCTGTAGGGTAACACGGCTCGGTTAAAAAAAAAAATATTTTAAAAAAGGACAAAAATTAATATTAATTTAAAAGCTTGAGATCGGCTTTGATGTCAGACTTTGATCTTTGGTGCATCAAAGGAAAAATGCGTCTCTAAACAAATCGCCTGGCTTTATTCTCGCGGGCCAGGACACAAACAGCATGAATTTGTGTTGGACACAGAATCCGACTGTGGGTTTTTTGTTGTTTTTTTTGTGTGTGTGCATGTTTTCCGTTTGAACAATGAATTTAACCTCCAGAGAACTGAAAGGACGTTCTGGATTAGAACGAGAGCGTTAATGAGAATCGATATTTCACTGCGTTACTGACAGCGGAGACGGCACACTCTGACGTATCTCCGAGTATCTACGAGTTTCATCGTTAACCATAAAAATCTGCAGACCAGAGGACGGGGGGGGGGGGGGGGGGGC
>JAOTQY010000016.1:15541630-15555142 GCA_026413445.1 Dolichallabes microphthalmus | reverse complement strand
TAGGGTTAGGTGGAGGCAGATGATTCGCTGTGGCGACCCCTGAAAGGGAACAGCCGAAAGACAAAGAAGAAGAAGACTTTGACCAATTTTAGCATGCTAAATCTAAAAACAGATTTAATACAGCGACCGGTCAAGTCTTCAGTAAGTGCATTAAGGGAGAAAATAAAAACTGGTAGCAATCAATCATGCCTTATTCCGACTCCACCCTCTTCCTCGTTCCGTACGATCCTCAAACATGTAAAGCCTGGAGGGAACTTTGCCCCTTCTACATATCAGGCTGAGATCTTATGATACATCCCATAAAGATCACAGGTGCGAGTTTTACATCCATCTACACAGTATACATTCTTCAACATGTGCATGGATGTACTACCACTTTCTCTTTCATTACACACACACACACACACACACTGTACCATGCAGATCTCTGATAATCCTCTGAAGCTGTCCCTCTCCGGCCATCGCCATGGTCCTGCTCGGTCCCTCACGCCCGGGTCAAGAGGTCATGTGTCAGGTGCTAAACAGGGAATTGTAAACAAACAAACAAACAAACAAACAAAAACACACATCAAAGGTTGATTATGTTTAAAGTTTTCATGTTTTTTAGGTTTTTCTTTCAAGCACAGCTTTGAATATGCTTTTTTTTTATAAAAACATCTATAAATAAATAAACAAATAAAAACAGAAAGATAAAAATTATTGTCTATTTCATCCTGGAGTGAAAGTATCAAGTTGTAAGAACAAAATAACAGCTTGATAAGTCGTGAACATAACAAGAAACACTAATAAAACAACAGTAAACTTCATCTAATCATATAGATTTCTTTTTTTTAAGTTTCATTTTATTAATTATGAATTGAGTAGTGCATATGTGTTAGTGTTAAAGACAGATATTCCTATAAACACTGACTTAAATAGTTCCAAAACAGCATTAAAACCCTGAACCCTGAGTGTTTACAGTTTAACAAGTCATAATTCCCAGAAAAGTTTATTAACTAGACACATATTACACCGTGAGAGGGAAAAACAGGCATGTTTAAAGTTTAAAGTTTAAGGTTGAGAAACTTGAACATACTTCAGGAGCTCGTGAGGCTGTGCGATGTTTACTACAGGCGAACAAACATGCTGGTCTTAACAAACTGTTTGATTGACAGGTTAAAGGTAAACCTTATTACACGTTCAGGGATTAAATACTGATTAACACACTACATAGCGTTTTATAATGTTCTACAAAATGTTTTACTGACATGTGTAATAGTGGAAAATATAGCTAAAATATTTACATCTTTCGTATTTCACAACTTGACGTCCCGCCCACTCGCCCGTCTCGACCAATAGGAAAGACAAGCAAGCTTAGTTGCGCTGAAGCGATGACGTCACGTAACAGCTGAACCCAGCTGTCACTGTTTTTAAATTCAATAGAAAACCACACATGGTCTCTGTTCTTGTCTCCACATTCAGGTTTAATCAATGAAACACTGTGATTTTTACTGTTAGTTTCTTTATTATTATTTTTTTATTGTTCCTTCTTTTTATAATTATTTATTTGTCTGTTTAATTGTTGGTTGTTGTCTATTGTTATTATTTATTTACATATTCTTTAAGTTTGCTTATACAGAACATCTATTTTATTGTGGATAATTAATTACACAATAAAAATTTTTACACCTCAATCTTATACTTTATTTTTTTCAATATCATAACTGTCATTTTTGTTTAAAAAAAAGAAGAAGAAGAAAAAAAGAAAAGTTGTTACTGTTACAACTTCTCGCCTCACAAAATGCTCATTTGCTTACGGCAAAAAAAAAAATTGACAGGTTTTTATGTTCTTCCATCACCTTCTAGAGAATCTAATCTTTTAAAGAGAGTAATTTGCCCCAGTTAACTATTCTCGTTAAAAGATATCAGACAAGAAAATATATTTTTGTATTGGTATGAGATTATACAATCTAAATTACTTTTAGATGGCATCGATATAGACAGAAAATAAACTAATAATCATATTCACCGGGTGTTACAAACTCAAAGAAGAATTGCGCCTAGAGGGAAATTTTATTCTAGAGGGAAAATCTTTTTAGTGCAATGTTTTTTCTTCATCTATCCTGCTAAGTTCTAGAAGTTCTAGCTTTTTTAGGTGTACGCAACAAATCAAATTTGAATTTGAAGACACAAAGTACAAATATTATTGTAATAACCTTAAGGACTTCGAGAAGACCTGTACGGAATGGTGCAACAAAATCCTTCCTGTGAGATGTGTGCAAACCTGGTAACCAGCTCCAAAAAACATCTTACCTCTGTGCTTGCCAACAAGAGTTTCTCCACCAGGTAGTAAGTCATGTTTTCCTTGGGAATCAAATACTTATTTTACTCATTGAAATGCAACTAAATTTCTACCATTTGTATCGTGTGCTTTTTCTGGATTCTTCACTGATATTCTGTCTCTATCCTTTTAAATAAACATATGATAAAAATGACAGACCCTTCAGTTCTTCATAAGTGGGAAAAAAAATGACAAAATCTGCAGGGGATCACGTAGTTATTTTCCGGCCTGTATTTAGCCATAACTGATGCGCGGTTGAGTAGCTTCTCTTCTCTTAAACAAACAAAGTTCAAATTAACATCCTGCATCAAGCAAAGAAAACAGCTAAGGAGATTGCTGAAGCTACTAATATTGGGTTCAGAACTGTAAAGCGCATTAGTAAAACCTGGAAGGATGAGCTGGTGAACCATCTTCAAGGAAGAAATATCCTAAATCAGGAGAAAACATCCTAAATGATGATGGGTGATGGGAGAATCTCTTAAACGCTTGGTCAAATCACGCCCAGTGCCTATTGTGGAGGCAGTGTTATGATCTGAGGTCGCTTCAGTTGGTCAGGTCTAGACTCAGCAATGATATGTGCCCCAAAGATGAGGTCAGCTGACAACCTGAATGTACTGAATGACCAGAGTATATTATACAGTATATATATATATATATATTCCAAAATGACGTATGAGCCATTCGGATTGGCCAGACCGTAACCCCGTTGAAAATCTCTGTGCTGTGCTGGAGAAGGCTTTACGCAGCGGTCCGACTCTGCCATCATCAATACAAGATCTTGGAGAGAAATGAACGCGACTCTGGGTGTCAAAGTCCACGGTCTAGGGTTCGACACTGAGCTCAGGTGTGTGGAGTATCGCACGTCACGCGTACATCTGGGTTCTCCAGTTTCCTTCAAACTTCCAAAAAACATGCTCTTACCTGGACCTTGTAGGAAACGCGTGTGTGTTAATGTGCAGGAAAGTCGACTATTAGAGAATAACAGACCAGTAATTTGGACCAATTACACTGTTTAATGATTCAAAAACAGCACATTGCACTTTTTATTCTTTTATATTTTACATTCAATGTCCGAAGACAGGTTAGTTCCCTTTAACACGTTTAACAGGTGACCTTTGATGTAACTAAGACAAAAAAGATATTGTTAATTATTTTGTGCTTATTTGAAACCGGAATGCGCAAAAGACTATAAAATGTCCCAAACACTTAAATGAAAAACGTACTGACTGTTACACTGGAGTCTGATATTTTTGCGGTGTCTGAATAAATAAATAATAATAAAAAGTATACACTATTTATTTAACATATTTTACTTCCTTATTGCTTAACAAGAGCATCAGCTGTGTCACCTGGGCTGAGGCTAAGACTAAGGGAGGAAGGACGCGAACGCCGAATAAAAACACAACACACTCTTGTTCAGTCCAGTGTGGTAGATTTTTCTTTTCTCCATGTAGCGCTTTAAAATTTTACTTTATTTTATGTATTAATATTTTAATCAACTTTTTGAATAGGTGTTGCTTTTCACCCTATTAAGAGGGCTATTTTGTGTTTTTTGGGGGGGAGTTTGTTTGTTCTTGGGTCATTTATTGGATTTCCAAGGGGAAAAAAATCAGCCTTTGAACCAAACTGGAGCAAAATGGGTAATTAAAGCTATTTTAATAGATAAATCTAATAATTTCATCTGTATACGGTCAGCTGTAACTGATCATGCATTGTGTCAGGTCGTGGACAATAAGTTCCTTTTTATGCTTGTGAAGCCTATTGTAACAGGTTTATCCTTTAGGGAAGCAAAACAGATAATTAGTTTAAAATGTCTCCAATTTCATAATGTTTTTCCTTTACAGAAAACAATACCACTGAATACAACTATGTTAACGTGGATGAAATCGATGACGGATTGTGTCAAAAGGACGAAGTGGCCAAGATCGGATCCATCGTCGTCCCGTTATTCTTCGGCATTGTGGTTATCCTCAGTCTTGTTGGTAACACTTTGGTTCTTGCAATTCTTGCGCTGTATGAGAATCTCAAATCGTTGACCAACATCTTCATCCTCAACTTGGCGATATCGGACCTGCTGTTCACTGTCGGATTGCCGTTCTGGGCTTGTTACCACATCTGGGGTTGGACTCTCGGAGAACCAGCGTGCCAAGCCGTAAACTTTCTCTTCTACACCGGGTTTTACAGCAGCATCGTGTTCCTGGTGATGATGACCGTTCAGCGCTACATGGCTGTAGTGCATCCTCTCTCCGACTGGGAAAGAGGCCAGGGCTTTGCACTAATCCCCTTCCTCGCTTGGGTGGTGAGCATCGCAGCGGCACTGCCGGCCCCGATAACAAGCAAAGTCCACTACGACCCAGGAGACCGTCAAAAACTTTACTGTGAGTACGAAAGCACCAGGGCACATTTAACCGTTACGTATGAACAGAACTGTTTTTTTCTCTGTGCCTTTCTGGTCATGGGTTTTTGCTACATAAGAATCCTGCAGACCATCTTCAAGACAAGAACGAACAAAAGACACCGCACTATCAGACTCATCTTCTCCATCGTAGTCGTCTTCTATCTCAGCTGGGGTCCTTATAATGTGGTGATTTTTCTGCACACCTTTACTCGTCATGGGCATCCGTTTTTCACAAAATGTAACATCACACATTATCTCGACTACGCTGAATACGTCTTCAAGCTGCTGGCGTTTTCACACTGCTGCCTTAATCCCGTTTTTTATGTTTTCGTCGGCGTGAAATTCAGGAATCATCTAAAGGGGGTTCTCCGGAAGATTTTTCAAACCCCGCCGAACACGGACATGCAACGACCCCGAACTGGCACCATCCTGTCTCACGGCTCCATGGGCTCGAACGGAAACAGCAAAGCCATGTACACGAGTGTCTGAGGCTGTCTGGAAATGATGTGTGCTTAAATAGATGAAGGCTTAAGCTCTTTTTTAAATAGAGAGGTAAAGATGTAAAACAGACTGTACTTAATAAAACCCTAATTACATTGGTGCCCTGTATAAAATTCAACAATCTCTTTACAATGTTATTCAGCATAAACATGAGGTCCTGTATCTGTTTATTATTCTATATACTGTATGCAATATATGTACTAAATGAAAGACAGGACTATGCTCTTCGTGAACTAGGATTACATGTAGATGAAAAGTCTGATTTACGTAGTAATCTTACATCCTTTACTTTTTTTGTTGCATGGAATACTGTTTAAATATTCAATTTCTATTTTTATGTGCAATGCCAGCTGAAGAGAGTAAAGAAATTTGACTCATTTACTTATTCATATAGTGATCGTTAGTTTCTTGTCTCTTTTGTCTGTCTAACTTCAAACCACAAAAAAAATCAGATAACACGTAACATCTCTGAACAGGTTTCAGCCTCTCCTAAAATGGGCAGGTTGCTCTTAACACTGTGGCACAGGTTATCCAGGTTACTATTACCACCTCTTGTGGATAGAAGTGGAATGCTGAGTTAGTAGTTACGAGCAAAGGTGTGGTTTTAACAGGATGTTGCAGCGGGAGTTTGAGTGAATGAGCAGGTGCGGACTAACAGGTGCATATTAACAATATGCTGTTTCTCTCTCTTTCTTTACAGTACGTGGGCTTGGGTTTGTGGGTCAGAACGTGATTTGAATAATCAGCAATAGTTTCCCCATTTTCTTATTACCTTTAAAATACTCTGCTTTGCTATGAATAAGCTGCCATGCAACCACATGCGACTATGTTCTCGAGTTGCAACACATTGGTGAGGAAAGCACAAGGACAGCTCAAAGACAGACACATGGATATGGAGTCCAATTTTGGAAAAGCATGCTACAGACTGAACTGCTATCTAATCTCTTCTACAGTACCTTTTTTTCCATGAGCTCCTCTTTAAGCCCCTTCTCTTTGGCCAGGATGACACCAAATGATAATGCCAAGGTGTACCCTGACATGTGCATCAATACCACCTTGGAATGTGTGCAGCTGTTCCTACTTGCATTTGGTTGGCTGGTTGTTTATTGATTGTCCCATCATTGGGCAGTGGGGGACCTTATGAAGTGGTTGGTAAGGTAGTCTCTCTTTCCATCCTGATATGTGGGTTAATGATGGCTAAATTGGGAGTTACACACTGAAGCTCAATCTATGAGTGGCATATTGAAGAAGCCAAGTGGCTGGCATTTGTCTGAGGTTGTTCCTGTGCAGGTAGGTCACAGTGTGTCAGACCTAGGCAAGTCTCTAGGATCTGCAGAGGACTGAAGGCTCTCCAAGGTTATTTCTCACAGATGTCATCTCGCAGTGATTCAGGTGTCCTGATCTCATCAGTCCCACATACTTCCATCAATTCAGAGCTGGCTAGATGGACTACTGCAAGTGTGTCAGGTTTGTAAATCCTAGATTTGATGATTTGATCAAGTGCAGAGACAAGGCTACTAGATCCCATTGAGGAATTATCTCCAGACTAGTTCAATCAAGGTGCAATATATGGTAAAAAATGGGCAGAGCATGTACTGTAGGCTTGAGGCAGTGCCAACCTTTCTCAATTTAGCTGTTAATAAGGACAGTTTATGCAAAGTAAGCCAAGGCATTGGAAGAAGAGAGTTTTGAGCCAGTTGTTCAAAGAGCCCAACTGGTTGAATTGTCATGGACATAAGAAGCTCCCAATGGAGACCATCATTTATACTGGAGATAATGTTCTTGTATTGACTCCCATCTCAAGCTCAAAACTGTTTAAGCGGCAAGTGGAAGAAGTTGACTTTGAGGTTTTAACTTAAATGCAATTTGCAGTGCATTTGTTTAAGGCTAAAACATTTAGATGTTCTACAATGGTTTGAATATAATTGAATTGATATAAAAAAGTAGATGTTTGATTTCTTTCTTTAGCTACATTCAAATTTAAGATTTTATTCAATTCAGAATAGCTCATAAATGCTTTTGAGAAGCTTTAGGTAGATCGGCATCTTCAGCTGTATATTTTAACAATCTGTTAAAAATTAGCTATGAAATTGGGGGTTTTTGGTTACAGATGATCATAAGGGGTATGTCCTATATAAAAGAAGGTCATAAACTTCCAGAACCAGATCTTAAACATTATTTACATAAACATTTACATGATGCGTACAGTAAGTGACTGTAGGATTAATAGAAAATCCATTTCTGACTTGATTAGCAACTAAATAAGCTTGCAACACACATGAAGTTAAAGCTACTCTTGACCTTTTATAACCACGCAAACATGATATTTTTAGAGAATCGCATTTCAATTATAAGGTCGTTCTTTTGACAGTTTATGACGGCTTTTTTTTTTTTTTTTCAAGAATGGTGAAAAAAGGAATACACTCTGTATTACTCCAGTACTAAAACACAAATGTGCATTGCAGAGCAAGCTTACTGAGTTTTTGCAAGATGTTGAAAATAATCTGTTCTGTAGATCTGCACCGGTTAGGAAAAATTTTATATCTAGCTCGACTTGTTGTAGGTCCAAGGCTTAATAAGAGATATAAAACCAGGTCAAAGGTGATTCTAAATTAAGTCTATTCAAGTTTTAGCTTCTACATGATCATCCATGAAATCAAATTTAGTTTCAGTAAACTCATTCTGGACCATTGCACAAGACACTTTTTTATTCATATTTATTTCTTATCTATAAGCTTTAATGTTCTTTTTAAGGTCACTGGCGGTCGTATAAGCATTTCACTGCATATCGTACTGTGTATGACTGTGTATGTGACAAATAAAATTTGAATTTGAAACTAGATTTCGACTGTTTTTACCAAAGCAGTCTTTGTGACGTGTCAACCATAAAACCATATCGCTCCATTTTCTGGGAAACATTTGAGGGCAGACGATGTATGAATATTATTTAGCTGAGCACCTGTCTGATGAAAGGTTAAACTCAATTTTTTTGATGTCTTCATAACTGGGTTACTAGGTACATACTGTACACCGACAGGTGACAATTGACAAGTAACGTGAATAACAAGGTTGATCCATGGCCATGAGGACGAGCCCGTCTACTCCGATCTCACGAAAGCCAGTCCAGTACAAATCACCAGACAAACTTCCATGACAGAAAGGTATCAGAACACCCAGAGCATCACAGCCTGCTGCATATGTGGCTTAACAGGCAAAGAGTTCAAGGTTGTTGATCCTGGCTCCCAAACTCCTTAAATATCATACATGGGATTCACCTGGCAAACAAATCTGATCAATGGAGGCCCCCCACCTGCACCAAAAGGAAACCTACACAATACTGGGCATAATGTTTTTTGATTGATCTGTGTATCTAAGATACTGAAAAGAGAGAACTAGACTCCTACAGTAAGTGAAAGCCTGAAATGTCAGGTTCATATACAGTATTACTGCCAAGTTCCCTTACTTTGGTTTTGTTTTTTAATTTGAGTAGTTGTGCCTACAGCAGTTTGGCCAACGTCAGCTTGAGTTTTTTTTTTTTACATTGTACTTAAACTTAATTTCGACAGTATATGAACTGTTTTTGTTCTTCGTTTCTTTTTGCCTTGCATTGTTCAAAAGCTCAATAAATCAGGTAACAGGAAAGCTGTGAGCCGCATTAAGGTGTAAAACAAACGCTCTCTCTCTCTCTGAACCGCAGCCAACATTCTGAGTCGTCACCCCAATATTTATGTTTAACCC
Source organism: Dolichallabes microphthalmus (assembly GCA_026413445.1). Classification (NCBI taxonomy): domain Eukaryota; kingdom Metazoa; phylum Chordata; class Actinopteri; order Siluriformes; family Clariidae; genus Dolichallabes; species Dolichallabes microphthalmus. The sequence goes on along the minus strand of JAOTQY010000016.1, from coordinate 15,546,185 downwards.
ATTTTCTCTTTTTCTGGCCATACACTGGTTTCTTTTCTTACTTTATCACTATATTATCAGATCTACTCTTACTGAGGTAAAGTATTAAATGAAATGAAAAAGTTGGAAAGGTTTATCGTCTCAGGTAGGTTTGATTTGATCCCCATTAGCCAAAAGTTAAAAGGAGGGGGAAAAAAAGGTTGTGGGAAATTTCACGTCAGCAGAACGTCAAAACTTCCTTTTTTACAGTAACTATAGCGCACATACAGTACAACAGCTCTCATACCGCACACTGCTGCTCAGACGTGATATACAGACAAAGTGAACTTTTCCATTTTTTTTTACCGCAAAATGTCATCGATCTAACTGTACATTTTTACCTGTGGTTCATCCATCAAACTTTATTTTTCCACCTTCATTGGAAGAGGAACAAATGGATCCTGAAGGTCTGTACAAATAACAATTATAAATGGGTTTTTATAAAGCTATTCAAAAAAAGTCTATAAGGCTATGTTTTATTTACAGCACTTGGAGCCTTGTGTAAGTTTACTAGTGATGCAAATCCGAACATTTCTTTTTAAATAATAAGTTTAATTTCTTCAGCTATGAGACATGACTCATTTGTTTAAGTGATACAAGCCACAAACCTGCTCCCTTCAGACAAAGTGATAGACCTTTGCAGTACTGTATGAAAGTAGAGACTTTAAATGCTATTCAACATCTAAATCACTGTCATTTTGAATTGGCATCAATGTGTCCTTTTACAATAAAAAAGCATTATAGGCCATACAGTACATTAGCTACATTTATACATTCAAGAGGGCACTGGTGGATCAGTGGTAGGTGTTTCGCCTGCCATGCAGAAGGCCCGGGTTCGATTCCCAGCCAGTGCCCAAACCCCAGACACTGGATGCAGTGCCGGTCCCAAGCCCGCATAAAATGGGAGGGTTGCGTCAGGAAGGGCATCTGGCGTAAAACCTGTAGTGCGGACTGGATATTCCGCTGTGGCGACCCCTTGTCGGGAGCAGCCGAAAGACCAACAACATGAGAAGATAACCCTATTCATCTGCATTGTGCCATGCTTAACAACACTTTTTTTTCTTGCTTTTTACAGTTACAGCAATCACCTTTGACTATCAGGATCCCGATAATCTTACGGATGAAGTGTGTCGCAAGGAACGAGTGGCCGAAATCGGATCCATCGTTATCCCGTTATTCTTCAGCATTGTGGTTATCCTCAGTCTCTGTGGTAACACTTTGGTTCTGGCGATTCTTGCATATTATGAGAATCTCAAATCGTTGACCAACATCTTCATCCTTAACCTGGCGATATCGGACCTGCTGTTCACTGTCGGATTGCCGTTCTGGGCTTATTACCACATCTCGGGTTGGACTCTCGGAGAACCAGCGTGCCAAGCCGTCTGCTTCGTCTTCTACGCCGGGTTTTACAGCAGCATCGTGTTCCTGGTGCTGATGACCATTCAGCGCTACATAGCAGTAGTGCATCCTCTCTCAGACTGGGAAAGAGGACAGGGTTTCGCACTAATCCCCTACCTCGCCTGGGGGTTCAGTATAGCGGCGGCGTTGCCGGCTCCGTTCTACAGCTCTGTAATGTCTGACCCAGCAAACCCTACCCGACTCTACTGCGAGTATAATTCCACCGAGGCGGAACTCGTGCTCACGTACGGACAGAACGGCTTTTTCGTCCTCACCTTTGCGATCATGGGTTTCTGTTACGTGAGCATTCTCCGGACTATCTTCAAGGCGAGAACGAACAAGAGACACCGGACTATCCGACTCATCTTCACAATCGTACTCGTCTTCTTTGTCGGCTGGGCTCCTTACAACCTGGTGATTTTTTTACAAACCTTCACCCATCTCGAGGTCGAGTTTTTCACAGAGTGCGAAGTCACGAAGCATCTGGACTACGCCGAATACGTCTGTAAGCTGTTGGCGTTTTCACACTGCTGCCTTAATCCCGTGTTTTATGTTTTCGTCGGGGTGAAATTCAGGAATTATCTAAAGGAGATCCTGCAGAAAATTTTTCAAAGGCCACCCATCACGGGTGCGCCCCAAACACGAACCGCTCAAGCACAGTCAATGGGCTCGTTGTACTGATACCGTAACAACCATGGAAGCAGTTATCGAACTGTCCGATTCAGTATAAACAAGTCTGTGACTTTGTTGGACGAACTGCTTGAAATCTAGTACTGCAGAGCTTATTGTGTCATGGTACTGAAAACCTGTTTGGTGAAAGTGATTGGAATATGTAAAAAAAAAAAAAAAAAAAAAGCTACATAGATTCGCTATTCACTAGGGACAACTGTAGTTTCATGCACTTAACATATACAGTAGTGTTTCAGTTAATATTCACAACAAATATCCTCAACAACAAAAAAATGGAAAAAAATATTCTCAGGGATTTCGACCATGGCAGTGTCGATGGTGCTGGACAAACAGGTCCGAATATTGAACTTGTATGGATTTTTTATTTTATTTTTTTAATGCCTACAGTCTATAGATTTCATACAGAGTTACACAGATTGACAGATAAGAGCGGCCAGTTCGGGTTTGGGCTGACACTGTAACTTTGAGGTTTTTTGAGCAACCGCACTTTACAGAACAATTTAACAGAAAAAGCAATCTCATCAAATCTCATTCAGGATGCATCACAACAGCAGGGTTCGAGTACTAGTTGGACATAGAAAATGCGTCAGCTGGCCTTTTTTTTTTTTTTGTACAGGTGGTGTATAATTAAAAAAAAAAAAAAAAAAAGTACAATGTGTATACTATTTTTCTATTAAAGATGATTGGAGACTGTGGAGAAGAACAGTGGAAGTTTCTCAGTACAGTATGTTAATAAATATAATAGTTTATGTAAATATTACAGTACAATGACCATAATATTGACATTGGGTTTACTTCCTGAATGTTCGCGTCACTGTTGATGCCAGGAACGTTCGTGACGGAATTTAGAATATAACCTGAAAAAAAGATGTTCCTATTGTGTCTGATGGTGTATTTTCTTGAACATTAAACTCCAACACATTTACTGTAAAAAGGCCTTCACACATGCGTGTATACTGCGTGAGAGAAAAACATTCATGGTTTTGTCTTTTCTCATGCAAATGGTTTTAAAAACCACATAAAAAGGTAAGCAGGATGTGTGAGGTTCAACATTTTAGTAAGTAAACATACAATCCATAAGTCGACTTTCATTATTAGTGTTTGTTCAGATTTTTTGTTTTGTTTTTTATATTTAGGGTAAAATCAAGACTGAAGGCTGTTATTAAGAAAAGTAGATTATTTCTTGCCTCAAAAGCTAGCTGATAAACACGCACCTTTTAGAGCTTAACCTTTACAGATTACTTTATGGTTTTATATACAGTATGTACAGTGCAAAAGTCTTAAGCACCATATTATCTTTCTACAAATTGTGTTATAGATGGTTATCATGTCTGCATTATAGAAAGAATTTACAGGAATATAATAAACAAATAACATTACAGAAGAATAGTTGCATGCCTTGTAAGAAAGCTACATATTACATGACAGACCAGTTTCAATAAAATTTTATAATAATAATAATAATAATAATAATAATGTAGGCTCCTGAGTTTTGTGTGACCTCATATTCTCCAGCGCACTCAGTAACAACCAGCTGTTTTACTTACAGTACTGAGCAAAAACCTGTGGCAGATTTAAAAAAAAAAAAACATTGCACAAGCAAAAATGTCTATTTCTACATTTCTAAATAAAAGAAACTTCTATAAAGAGCACTAAAGATTAATAAAATAAACACAGTCGATATTTGGTGTGAAAACTCTTTGCTTGAAAATGATCTGTAGTGTTAGATACAGATGTGTGCAGTTTCATAAGTAAAATAGCTGTTAGGTTTTACTGAGCGTGCTGGAGAAAGTGACCACTTCTTCTGTTAACTTTCACACTCGCTATTTTCTATTTTCATGCAAAACCAAAGAGCATACATTCAATTATTATTATAATTTTTTCCATCTGAAAACTGGGCTGTCATGCAATACTGTATGTTGCTTTCTTTACAGCAAGCAGATATTTTTCTGTAATGCTATTTATATATAATTTTTTTAAGTTATGTTTGGAAATAGCGATTAGTTTTGTACATAATGCAGACATGATGAACATACTGTATATAACAACATTTGTACTGAAGATAATCATATTGTTTAAAACCTTTGTACAGTAATTTACATTTGAGGAAGTTATGTTTTGGTCTGAAAAAAAAAAAAACTACAGCTAAAGTTTTTCGTACATTGTTCAGCTCTACTGTTGTTTTTATTTCAAGTACTACAGAATGAAAAAAAGTGGAGTTGAAGAGTGGAGTGGAATGAAGAGTTCAAGGTGGAGGTGGGTCTGCATCAAGGATCGGCTCTAAGCCCCTTTTTGTTTGCTCTCGTGATGGACAGGATGACAGATGAGGTTAGACAGGAGTCTCCATGGACTATGATGTTTGCAGAGGACAATGTGCTTTGTAGCGAGAGCAGGGAACAGGTGGAAGAAAATTTGGAGAGGTGGAGGTACGCTCTGGAAAGCAGAGGAA
>JAOTQY010000016.1:15450139-15464501 GCA_026413445.1 Dolichallabes microphthalmus | reverse complement strand
TTTCGTTTCACTGTGTACTAACTGTATATGGTTGAAATGACAATAAAAGCCTTTGAACTTTGAACTTGAACTTGAGGTTAAACACACAAACTACAATTTGGGCTGCAGGCTGACGTTAGACAGAGACAAACGAACGGCAGTGTAGAAATCAATCGAGCGCCGCTACAAAACACAACATAACCGTCTAGGACGTTCAGAGCACGTTCGTTCATCCAAAAATTGAACGCCCATGTGGACAAGGCCTTAATCGAAAAATAACCCTTTGATTAAATGAACTGAACCGACCAACAAAAGATCGACCAAACTGCATAATCGATTAGAACTGTAGTTACTGTACTTACAACGTAGTAAGAAAAGGTCACGTTATTAGTTGTACATATTACAGAGAACAAAAAACAAAAAGGCAAACAAACACACATAATAAAAAAAAAGTACTATGTATAATTACAATCACAAGAAGCTGAACGCATCACAAACCAAGCCGAGGAACCAACCTGAGATTCAGCTCATAATGAACAAGTTAATTCATGGGACACTGAGAAATTCTGTCTCCCTAAAGGATGAACAAATTTACTAAAAAGAGCAAGACAGTTAGCTCCCCCAGCGTGAATAACGACGACCTTCGGCTTTAACACACTTGAGGCTTTTTCGCCATTTTACCGCATGATGAAACTACAAACAATATTGTGTCACCTAATCATTATAAAGAATATTCCCTAACCTCATGAACGGAATGGGAACCACCACAGAGTTGGAGATATTCCAGTATCCATATGGCGCACATGCACTAAAAACCTAATCCTTAAGCTTCCCACAGGTCGCCTTGGCTGGTCCTCATTTTGTCGGCTTGGGTTTAATCTGCTCGAGCAATTGCAGAAAATCTGATGCTACCGCTAGTGTTTCTTTTCATTACTTTTCCCAAAACAGTGCCAAACATAAAATTACTGTTTTAATTTTTTTACGCAAAATAACAGAAGTAGCTGCATGTTTACCTTCGCTAACTACCATTAATGTATCTATGTAACATCATGTAGTTAGCAATGTTGTCGCGTTGTCGCTCTTGTTTGCACATTTGCACGTGCACTTTAAATTGTACAAAAAACGTAGATAGTTCTCTGTTAACTTAAAATGTCAATCTGTCTTGTTCCAGCTAGCCGGCTAATTAGGTCTCCGAGTTACAGTTGTTAGTTAGTTTTTTTGTTATGTTGCTAATTTATGTTGTCATGTCAATCTGTCTTGTCTCAGCTAGCCAGCTAATTAGGTTTCTTAGTTAACTAGTTATTTTCTGTTCATTTACGCTGCTAATTTATGTTGTATTGTAGCACCTTGGTCTTTGAGGAACGTTGTTTCGTTTCACTGTGTACTGAACTGTACATGTTTGAAATGACAATAAAAGCCGCGACTTGACTAGCCATCGCTAATCAATATTATGTAATTAATTACTGTAAGACTAGTATAAACATTGGCAAGTAAGCTAATAAACCCAAAGCAATACAAGAACAATAAAAGAGAGGCTAGTGGAGAAATAATCAGGGTTAAAACAAAGGTCAAATTTAAACAAAGCTCAATTCTTGTTCGGAGCGTACGAGAGCCTTGCTTTCTGTTCTCTAGGCATTGCTGTTAAAACCCCCAACACATTCTGCGGTTTGCACATCCACTGCTGCATAGAAGGTGCTACCTAGCAACACTAAGTGTAGTGTTTAGCATCAGCACCAGCCTCCAAAAATAAAAGCACGACAAGTGCGAAGAGAGAAGTGAGCAGTCTGAGCTTCGTGTTTTTATTACCGACAGCTTTAAAAGCCATCTGGAGTCTGTAAGCAGTTCAGCAGTTTAGTATCAAACACTCCACACATTGATGTTTCTATTTCACTCCAACCTTCTGCCCTTCCTTTCCGATTCTTGGCTCATCTGGGTCACTTTCCCTAGCCATGACGCATGCAGGACAGTCCAGAAGAATGGGGCAGGAAGTAAGGGGACGCACGAGGAATGCGTGGAATTCCCAAGCGCAGGAAGGGCGCAAGTTCGAGGAAGAGGAAAAAGTGACGAGGGACAGTTGAGACAAACCATGTGGGGCCAAACTCAAAAGACTTGAGGTGAACACAGAGTAATGACATGGTGGTTATGATGCTTAGTGAAAGTACCAGCCAAAAAGACACAGCATTAGAACTTTCATAAGCTTGAGACATGATCAAAATAAAAGAAGAGAAAGAGCTATTATTATGTGATTTTTTTTTTTTGAGCACCTGCTCCATTTTTCGCTCTTTGTGCAATTCTTTGTGGTTTTTATGCAAACTTTGTCCAAAAAATTTTTTTTTTTAATAACTGTGTGCAGGTAGCGACATTAGGTGTTTCGTGATTTGTTAACTTGCTATGTGGAACATATTTTCAACCAATCACAGGTGTCCGTGGATGTTACCGTAAACATTTGTATTCCAATATAACAAATAGAGAATTCTTTTATTTACGTTTTTACTTGTGAACACCTTGGAATTTTTAAGTGTACAGTGGGTATATACCACCGTTTTTATTTCATTTTAACAGTTAGAACATTTGCATAATATTATATGATATGAAATGATATAACAATTAACAAACTGCTGCGGTACAAGGATTGTAATCTATAACACAACAAATGTTTACTTATAAAAAAAAATGTTTTATGGGGGGGGGGGATTGGTGCTGATATTGCAGTGCAAAAAATTTCAGCTGAGTCTGTCCAAGTCTGACATATACTCCCTAATTTGGCGAAATTCTGCTCGTTCTGAGATAAGTTCAGATTAGTATAGGAGGGGATTATATAGATAAATAAAGTTAGTTTTTTGATTCTCAGAACTGTTATTCTGTACAATCAAAGGTTCTCGTGTAATAACGCAACATAATGCAATGTAGAGTAATCGAGGAATAGGAATCGTATACTCAGCACAGTGCCCCGTGTGGTAGGAGCAAATACTGAAAAATACAAAATCTGAAAACTCTGGATATTTATTTGAAATCATGCTACTTACATAGCATATATTGCGTTATACATTTAATTTGGTACCTACATATTGTGATTTATCCTATTGGGGAGGACCTGGTGATTCCCATCCCAACTTTATAAACAGTTTCCCCCCCATAATTCCTCTAAGATTCAGTCCATGTACAAAGGGAACATTTCTAAAAACAGGAAAGCTCATATTGATGATAAGACGTAGGAAGATCTGAGCTTCAGAGACTTGTGAAACGTACCGCCCCATAATGTAACGCGGTATGATGTAATGCTCAGTGTGATATTGTGTAAAACAGTAAAACAGGCCCTGTTAAGCCAGGTGACTGCATGAATACACACAAGTGAATCCAGGTGCTCAGACACGGTTCATATGGAAATGAGGCAGCCTTATTCTCAACATGCACATACTCAATGGTTAAGCTCTGAAAGATCCACTCACACACACACACACACACACACACACACATTCTATCTCTCTCTCCCTCTCTCTCTCTCTCTGTCTCGGTTCCCTATGAGTCAATAATTTGCGGTTTGATTCAATTCTCGGACGATTCTTGATGCAGCTTAATTCTATACGTGAGACAGATCACACACTGGGTTTGTACCTGCAGAGGCAGCAGTGTGTTGCTGTTGTTGTCGGTGCGGAACACGTTGTCGTCGCTCCAGGTCTTATGACCGAGTGAAACTCCAGAGCGTGGGAATTTGGGCGGGGCGATGACGCTCCCGCTACTGAACGGCTTCTTCATGGGCGAGATCTGGCCGAGCGAGACGGGCACGGCCATACCGACGCCACGCCCTCGATGCTCCCTGCCCCAGGACACGCCCGCTGAGTTCCAGCCGCTGCCCCACATGGACTGTTTCATCAGGGGCTGCAAGGAGAGAGAGAAAGAGAGAGAGAGAGAGAGAGAGAGAGAGTTACTCTAAAATGCTGAATGACACAAAGAAACATGAAGAGAATACACGGATAGAGAGTGAGAGAAAAGTCTGAAGTCTGAAGACAAGAGGAAAAACAGTCATCGTGAAAAGGTAGAAGATAAAAGGAAGCTATGAAACAAATGTGAGAGACATAAATCATAAAGAATAAAGAGAAAGGTAAGGAATGGAGACAGAGAGACAAGAAAAGTAAAAGAAAAGAGTCATAAAGATCTGTATCAAGTCAGCATGGGTGTGAATACTAATGAGAGAGAGAGAGAGAGAGAGAGAGCTGCCTGTGCAGAGACGGTGTAAGAAGCTTTAAAGCTTTTCCTGACTTCATACCCTTGCATACACACACACACACACACACACACACACACACACACACACACACAAAGATTACAGACAAAACACAGACTTTAATCTGTGCACATATTTGCACTTCATATTACAGGTATATTTCTGTGTGTGTGTGTGTGTGTGTGTGTGTGTGTGTGTGCGTGTGTGTGTGAGTGCGAATGTGCGCGCGCATCATTGTGTGTGTCTGTGTGTTTTCCCCCACCTCTCCTGTGCTTATTCACCACACCCATCTATACAACCTACACTGCCTGTGTGTATAATTAGATATCAGGCTGTATTTGTGTGTGTGTGTGTGTGTGTGTGTGTGTGTGTGTGTGTGTGTGTGTGTGCGGACACATGATGAGTGTTTTGGTGTGAATGACTGATAATGATGTCGCCGTCTAGACGTTGGGAACGAAAACATAAGCTGCCTCCAGCACTGTTGTGTTTCAGGAGTAAGCTCCATAACGCCTGGATTTTAAACACACACACACACACACACACACACACACAGCGCCAACGCCTCAAAAAGGGCTAATACTATTCAAATGTGTTTATTGTGTGCTAAAGTTAAAAAAACAATCTCAAGGCTTAGGACAAAACTCAGCAACTTTGTACGTGTTAAATGTTCTCTAAAGCTAACAAGCACGTAATGTTCCAACAAAGGGCCTGTCATGAAGCTAAACTGGATGGCTAAGTAGCTAGCAAGCTAATACCACAAAACTGAGTTCATGGTAAAAGGTAGTTTAAATGTAATTTTAGTCTTTTGATAAAAATATCTAACATATAGGCATACTTTAGTCGTTTATATAGATAACTGTTCACTGTTCACTGAAGCTAGCTAGCTAACTGTGACTATTACATCAGCTAATGGCTGCCATGAGGCTAAATTAGAAGAAAGCATACTAGCTAAACCTTGATAAGTCTTAATTTTAACAAATAATTGAATCAAATTAAACCAGTTTTGGTAACTATAAATATTGACATCATATATAGTTTTATTATTAGTTAGTTAGCTGGTAAAATTTTGCTATTACAAATAAAACTAGTTTTACAACTGGGAAATTTAGCTGATCAATAAACAACTAGCTAGCTATTGCCTCAATAAAACAGTATTAATTAGTAATAATTAACTTTAATTTAAATCTTACTAATTTACTGAAAATTGTAAAATTGAAAATTTCCTGAAAAAATCTATTTTATACATATTTTGGTGATTTGGTTAATAATCATTCATGGATAACAAGGATATTGAAAATTAGTTTCACTTGTGTCTGTTTCTGATATTTAGTTTAGTTTGTTGTATTAATAAATTATACATATTTTGAGCAAAACCTGAATTATTATTTTTTTAATTATTAGAATTTAGAATATTACTCACTACTATTTAATAAACTAGTATTTATTTTATGTTTATTTTCCTTATCGAAGAAGGTTGTTTCAGTGTTCAATGAAAGAAACACTTCCATAAATGATATTATTATTGTACATAGCTATCTGACTTGATTTGTCGTTGCTATAGCTTGAATAGATTATTAGCTAAAATAAACAGCTAGCTTGTTGGTTAGCCTTTATGATCTTATAGAATGTTGTAAATGTTTTTAAAAAGCATTCATTACATGTCCCGTATAGACTGAAATGAAAAAATAATAATGTATCAAAATAATTAAATTAAACGCAGAATTTCTAATCAATTAAAAGAGATGTAAGATGAACAAAAATAAGTTAAAAAGTAAATAATGGTAAACGGGTATGTTTCGGTTAAACTAAACAAATTACATATGTTACAAACATAATTTTTAAAAATTAATTTTAGTAAAATAGGCAGTATGTAGGCTAAAAGCTAGACAAGGCTAGAATAAGCATTCTGGACTTAGACCTGTGCTCGACTAAATTATACACTGGAATTTGTTTAAAGCCATTTTATCTAGTGAGGTGGCGTGTTCGTACCATGCACAACTCATTGTCAGCAAGCACTTAAGAAAATGCAACATCTACGAAAAACTGCTTTTTGACAATGATAATGCAAGGATGTGGAACTTAATCCTAACCAATAATATGGTATCAAGTTTCCCCTCCCTAAGCTCAAACTCTGTGTTCATCACAATCTAATCCAATCCCGATGAATAAAACCAAAGCCCAGCCACCTGTTATTACAATTTTCCACCCTTTTATACTGTTTTACACACATGTAACAAAAGAAAATCATGTTAAAGAAGCTAGTTATGTCCTGATTTCCCCCTGATGCCTTTAAACCTAACAAGCTTCTTTTAAAATGGCAGGCTTTAAAGCGTGCATGTTCTCTTCTCCTGACAATTTCCTAACAAGTGAAAAGAAAATGGAAAATTACTAAGCACCCAAATATCCAGTGTAATTATGGAGTTGGACGCAGCTACACAAACACATCCTAGAGGGCTTTAAATAAATCACAATGTCTTGTATAATTATATATATTGAGGTTGCTATGGACAGGGTATCTATAGAATGAAAATGCATACAGTATTACATCATGATAGACTTTACCTATTTGAATTTAATAAAAATATTAACTTAAAAAAATACATCACCTTGTCCTATAAAAATATGTTTCCTAATTGATATTTAACCAATTAAAGGTTCAGCTGATTAGCATTATAATTACAAAACAATGTAGTAATTATTTATTAACTACAGTAAAACTGGACTCATTTGGCGATTTAATGTATATTCTGAATGATAAACATTTGTGCACCATACTATCTGATGCTATCTGCTATCCAGATACTCTGTCTGGTTTTTTTTTTTTTTTTTTGCCCCAATCACATTGGTGGCACAATTTATATCCAAATCTCTGATCATTTTAGAGTGGCCATATATATAATATCATTGTGGTTGCACGATAATTATCATGGGATAATGCCATTGGTTGGGGTCAATAACAAAAGCCTTGTGATCTATTATTCAGTACTGATGCACAGATGAAGATGCTGATTAAATGAAAGGTTGCCAGCTTGGCGAGTTTCCAGCACAATTATCATTTCAACCCTCTGAACCAGCCTATGACGGCGCAATATGGACAAAATATTATAATTACGTTGGCACATATGGTGTAAACCAATTTTCTCACAATTACGCATACTCCATGTCAGGGTGTGGTCTTTTTGGCATTTTTTTTTCTCAGTTTTCCTTTACAGAAGGAGTGCCAGCTAAACTGTGCCAGCTGAATATGATGGTTTATCATTTCACCAGACGGACATGGACAGCTATTCAGACATTATGCACAATAGAACGCACTACCTGGTCTTTGCATTACTAATCACGGATGAGAGCTGTACAGTAAATGCTCCTAAAACGAGGCCGAATATTAAATTAAGGTGCACAAAGGAATGAACTGCAATATATTTTTGCGCATATTGTGCAGCTCTGACACCTCATACACCAGTTCTTTGTGCATTTATGGACTGCGGAGGCATGGTGGCTAGGAATACATACGTGATGTGACGTATTATGTTGTGCCTTTTGCACTGTTTGATCACACCACACAAAGCTGATTTGCACACTGTGAATAAACGCATCAATATTACTCATCGTCTTTATCCTTTATTCAGGAGACTTAGGGCATGGGGTAGAATACACCCAGGACGGGATGCCAATCCATCGCAGAGCGCACACACACGCGCATGCACGCAGACTCATTTACACACTACAGGCACTGTGGGAGGAAACCGGAGTACCCGGAGGAAACCCAGCAAGCACACATCCACTAGACATACAGACAGACAGACAGACGCGAGGCGGGGAATCGAACCCGGACCCTGCAGGTGCGAGAAGACCGCGCTAACCTCTACGCCATGCACCGATATTAAAACCCCTTATTAATAATATCGCGATATAAGGTTATAAACGATACACTGCGCATGCCATGCCTTGGACTCTCTGGGTGTCACCTGCTGCTGGTTGTAGCTGTTCCTCTGCTGCAGGAAGGCGCCGTGCTGCGGGCTGACCGGGGAGCGGCGGCTGGGCGCGTGCTGCGGCGGTGCGCCGCCCATCTGCGGCGAGAACGGGGCGCCGAACCCGTGTCCGAAACCCTGGAAAAACCCCGGGGACGGGATTCCTGGGTAGAATCCTCCTCCTCCTCCACCTCCTACGCCGCCGCCGTCGGGTTCGGTTCCAGGCATGACGCCGTTGGATCCCGGCGGCGGCGGTGGTGGTGGAGGTGGAGGCGGCGGGGAGCTCGTGTGGACCGACCACGGCGCGCCGCTGAACCCGGGCAGGCCGGGAGACGCAGCCGAGGTGGTCTCGTGATGCTGGAGGCTCGTGAAGGCCGCCGCGAGGTGCGCGCTCCCGGGCTCCATTCGGATGTGGACGTTGTTCGGGCTCACGGGCGCCGCGGCATCGGTCAGCGCCTCCTCGGGGAGCTGAGCTCCGTGGCCTTCGGGCACGCACTCCGGGTCTGCGCGCGGCTGAGGCTTCTTCTCGCTCCGGTCTCTCTCAAGGTCACGCAGTGACGCGACAGCACTGAAGCGGCCCTGCCCGGCCTTGTAGTCGCTGAAATCGGTGCGAAGATGAGGATGATGATGGTGGTGATGGTGATGATGATGAGAATGAGGTCCGCTCCCGTTCTCACCGCCGGTGGGTGGCGATCGCTCGGGGGCTGAGTTTCCGGTCCCGTCGTCGTTCAACTCGGTGGCCGCGACCTGACGCCGCGAGGAGGCTGTCACCCCCGCGGGCACATCCTGCATGTTGTGCCGGGACGCTGCTGATGCGCTGCTGCTGCTGCGGGTGAGAGCCGGTGGCGGGGAGGCTGCGGGGAGGAGCAGGAGGTCACCGGAGAGGCTCGAGTAGGTCGGTCTGAACGCGCCGAACAGAGCGCTGCTGTCGAGACTCGCTGTCTGTAACAAGCCGAAGCTGTAATCACCCATTTATTAGCGGCGAAATACAGGAATAGACAGCATACACAGACCTAGATATCCGCGGCACGTTTTTAAGCTTTTTTTTTTTTTTCGTTTTCGTTTTTGTTAAGAACAAAAACGGGAGCGCGCAGCCAGTGACCTTTAACTTCTTATAGAGAGAGAGAAAGGAGGAGCTGGAGGGGGTCGGAAAATCGTCCTTACACGGATACTACGATTAATCTGCGATTGTTTTATTATTGGTATTATTATTATTATTATTATTATTATTATTTTCGCAGACCGACCGTCCGACCGACTGCGCGCCCCCGCTTCCTCGGTGTTTCCCGGCCGCTCATCTGATCTCCTGCGGCAGGAGGATTAAAAACTCATCCGCTTGCGTCACGGCCATAATTTATCCAAAGCCACGCCCACCTGCGTGTCCCAGCCCGAGAGGCGCTTCGGCGCAGTGATGACGTCACCTCATGAATTATTCACCGGGTGCAGCAGAAGCTGCCGCGCGCAGGCTTTTTGCCCTAGAGCTCGGGCTGTGTCCTAAACCGCATGCAAATCCACTCACACCCTAGTCAAGGTGGATTATAACAGCACTAGGGTGCGATCTGACCTCCAAATGCAGAAGATGATTGCTGTGCATGCCTCAATGATGAATATCATGCACCTTTAATTTTATATTAAATGATAAAGTAGTTGGTTGCATGCATGCTTCTCTAAATCCATTTTCCCCCTAAAAATGCTCTGTGTCTGGTGTAAAGCCATATGGTAGGGCACAAGCCCTGAAGAAAGCACAGCGCGCATGCGCACAACTCTCCAGTGCTATAAATAGCTATATATATTCATTCATTCATTCATTCATTTTCTATACCGCTTTATCCTGTTCAGGGTTGCGGGGGACCTGGAGCCTAATAATCTATATATATAATATATATATATAATCTAACCGGATGTCAAGGAGATGAATTCTCCATGCATGCTTAAACAGCAGCAGCATCCTAGCCAAGGAAAGGAAAGCACACCTAGTTTCTAAGCATCACCTCATTTTTACAAAAGGCACCCATGCTCTGGCCCTTTCAGGTCAATGTGGCTTTTGTTTTAGGGTGGAGGAAAGCAAAAGTTTCAATTGCTGTGATAATGGATTAAAGTAAGTCAGAAAAGGTGAAATGTAGAGAGAAACCAAACGACCACAGTGTTTTCATGTTAAGCTGCTCCTTTGTGTGACTGATGGAATTACTCAATAACAAGCCATTTCATCAGGTCACATTGTGCAATGATTAACGTAAGGCAATCATTGACAAAGGCACACACACACACACACACCTGAACCACCCTGTAATGGTGATAAGTCCGGACAGAACTGCTGTTCTGTGTCAACTGTAATTTCAAAATAATGGAATTTTTTTTATTATCTGTTTCTCCTTCTCAATGAGTGACTTTTTGCATATTAAAAAAACTTTTACTTATTAAACTTTTACTTAATGCATTTATTTTAATGGTACTGGTCATGTTATACAAGACGTTTTACACGAATAAATAAATGTTTATTGTTCAATCATTTAGTAATTGTATGATTATACATTTACTCTAATTCTTTGAAGTAAATCATCTTTCAATGCTTTTTTGTATTTAATTATTATTAGCATTAAAGCATGATAGACGTGTTTGGAGTTGTCATTACAGAACAATAACGCACACTTTCAGTGATTCTTATATAAAATATTCATTTTTAAGAGTTAAAAGAACAAGAAAAATTGGAGAAATTGAGGTGAAATTTTTTTTTAATGACATGCAGACATATATTTTAAAGCTGTAAACGTATTTTGTAATACATTTTCAGAACTGTCCACCCAACTTCCACCCAATTTTCACAAAATTATAAAAAAGAAAGTGTACATTGACTATATTGTTACGATTATAAAATCCATGAAAGAAAATTTCCCTTCAAAAATATTCCTCACGCTACAGGACAGATTAACAACGTCAAAATCGATACAAACCAAAACTGACTATTATGATCTAGTTATAATTTGTAAAATGATGGTGGATCGTGTGATCATAGACCGCTGCGAGATCCAGTTCCAAGATCTTGGTCTTGGTCGTCTTGGATGCGTAACGTGACTGACTGTAACATGATGAGCAGAAAAACACTCACACCATACACACCATACACACACACACACACCATGTACGTACAATCTAATTTATGCATTGTCATCCTATAGAGATGAGATAATGCCGTTTTTACCTACAACTAACGACCAGCTGGCCTTTTCATTGTGAATGTTTGTGCGTGTGTGTGGGGTGGGGGGTGGAGAGACGCAGACACACAGTAGGAAGATTGAATGATCCCGATCCCGTTAGTGAGCAGAAGTGCTATAATATCCAAACGACCATCTGCCTGCTCCCAGCGTTCAAACTGGTTTTATATATACATACATGTATACAGAAATAAGCGTTTACTGAGTCAGTTTTATACTCAAACGACTAATCTGAGAACTTTTTATCGAAAGATGATAATGTCACAATGATATTAAAGTAAACATATACTAGATGAAATTTTGATTACATATAATGAAATATATGGCATTTACTATATAAAGATCAACACAAGAGATACCTATATGTTTAAGATTGATGCTTTAGTTCATTAATATCTTTATCATGAAAGTTTGTACCTGTTCAATCTATGTTTCTACATTCACTTTCTACAAAATTCTTATTAGGAATACCATCCTAATACTGGCATTCAAACAAAACTCGATTTAAGTTTACACCAAGAAAACTTTCTCCACACACCATTATTCACCCCATCATGTTACACAGAGCATGTATGTATACAGTATGTTTTTCATTTCACTAAGAGACACATATTTCATCCTTATATTTAAAATAAATGATGAGAAAAGATACAGCAACCCTTTGCAGCTTTGCACACACACACTGCGGGCTTTCTCTCTTTTTTAACATATATACTGTACTGGACTTGCGTAATTTGCCCACGTCCGTTTTTACAGTGTTTTATATATATATATAAATTCATTTCATACTTTTGCATATTTTTCATATTCTGTCTTAATTATATGTTGATATATATCTTTTATTTCTTTTTATACCCGCGACCCTGTATATAAGGATAAAGCGGTACAGAAAATGAATGAATGAATGAATATTCTTTTTATACTCACATTTATTTTTTACTATCTTTATTCTATTTCTATGCTTATTTTCCACTTTTTTAGCGAGATTTATTAGGGGGACAGCAAAGGAAGAATTTCATTGTACAGGGGGAAACACGTTTCTTTACAGTGCATATGACAATAAAACGTGAAACTTGAAACTTCACATGTTAAGATGTTAAGATGTCACTTCATTAGTCCTAGATCTATACATGTTCATGCTTGGGCTTAAAGTGACAGAAGCATTTGATGTAACTTCAGCAAACACTAGTAGTAGCTTTTCTAAATCTTTCACCCCTTTCATTTAAAAAGAAAGGAACGTCACCATGACAAAAAGATCACTTTAGTATCAGGTCAGATACACATAGTTATTTGTCAGCTAGCATGCAAGTGAGAATGCTAGCAATGTGTCAGTGACAAGGACGCCATCTTTATACTGTACACCGTGGTCTCCATTCACAAAGACACACATGCTCTGTGTCTCTGTCCCCTCTGTCCTTTTTCATTCATGCCCACTTCTTGTCGAGCCACACACTCTCACACACACATGCACGCACACACACACTTACATCCCAGATGGAACAATCTCACCAGTCAGAGGGCAGGTGTGGCAGTCCTGAGCAATCATTGGCTGGTATTAGTCTGCGTAAGGTCTGGGTGGAGTTGTGTGTGTGTGTGTGTGTGTGTGTTTGCGGGGGCTGCCATAATAGGGCAGGCTACCAGCTGCCACCCCCCCACCCAATGTATACACTTCTTAAATAGAGAGGGGGGGCATGTTTGTGTGTGTGTGTGTGTGTGTGTGTGCGCGCATGGGGGTTTTATCGCTTTTTCAGTGTCCCAGCTGCCCAGGTCCCTTGAACCAACTGAATATGACACCTCACTATGAGGATAAGCACGACCGCCACCGGTGCTGTTGACCTACAGGGTGCCGGGTGAAATTGGGCTACTGTTGGTCGAAGAAGGAGAGGAGGAAGGCGTGTTCGAAAGAGTTGGTGTGAGAGAAGAGGATGCAGAGGATAGGGTTAGATGGAGGCAGATGATTCGCTGTGGCGACCCCTGAAAGGGAACAGCCGAAAGACAAAGAAGACTATGAGGATGAGCAGTACACTACATTATACACACACACACACACACACACACTTAGAGCGCAACATTTTAAGCAGTGGTAAGGGCATGTGGGTTCACACCTTGTTTGTTACACTTCTATATTTAGCTTAAAACAGGTTCTCAGTCTTAGTATGCAAAACACACACACACACACACGTACAGGGGTGACGTGTTGCTGAGAGTACTGGTTCCTCTTGACTGGACAAAGCTCGAAGGTGTATCAGGAGACGGTTCACATGGCGGCCATTTTGTTTTTGAGGCCAGTGGTGGCCTGGTTCATTATATCCGTACAGGATTTTCTTTAGTGGAAACAAGCGCAACAGCACCACCGGTGGTCGTAATAAATACACACAGGATGGTACGACGAAGCAGGAGGCAAGAAGGAGGCAGGGGCTGATTTCTTACGAGTCCAGACTGTAAATTCTTGCAGCAATGTTCATCAGACGCGTCTGTAATGAACATTAAAGGGCACCAATTATGCAAGATTACATGTTTTGTCATTTTTAGGCATTTACATGAAAAAGAATCCTTCTGCAAGCTTGTTTCTCGGCTCTACTTTTATCTGGAAGGGGCGTGTCTTACAAGTAGCTCATTTACATAGACACTGAAACAGCAGATTTGGAATAGGAGTGGAACAGATAGAGATGGAAAAATGCATTATCTGGAGCATTAACACATACTTTTAACTCTCTAAAGAAATGTCATTACTTTTACCTTTCGCTAATCTGAGTCAAGTCAAATAATAATAACTTTTCCGGAAATTTGATTTAATGCTGTGTTGGGTGTCCTGCGTTACAAAGTAACGTTAGAGTACTTGGATTACTTTTTTGATGTAATCTAATGCATTAGGTCAGTCACTTGAGTACGCAGTTATTTAGTTATTCATTCATTCATTCATTTTCTGTACCGCTTTATCCTTATATACAGGGTCGCGGGGGGCCTGGAGCCTATCC
>JAOTQY010000016.1:15376732-15391764 GCA_026413445.1 Dolichallabes microphthalmus | reverse complement strand
CTTAAAAATGTAAGGAGTAGAAGTAAAAAGTCGGCTGAAAAATAATTACTCCGGTAAAGTATAGATACCCAAAATTTATACTTAAGTAAGGTCACGAAGTATTTGTACTTCGTTACTTGACACCTCTGGTTGAGAACCTCTGCCGACGTTAAAGCAGGTGGAAACACCTGCAAGAATCAAACAGAAGTTGCCGTAAGTGCGCTCTAATATAAAAACATAAAGGAGAATTTCCCGCCATCAGTTTGTAACCTCAAGCTCAAACAATCTCAGGTTATGCATTGATCCGAAACGCCAGTAATCCGAAACACACCAGCAAGTCCACCTCTGAATGGCTAAATAAAAAAGAAAATAGAAAAAGATTAAGGTTTTAGAGTGGCCTAGTCAAAGTCTTGACTGTTCATGCTCGAAAAAACCCTCTAGTTTAAAACAATTCTGCATCGAAGAGCGGGCCAAAATTCTTCTGCAGCGCTGTGAAAAACTCATTGCTGGTTATCGCAAACGCTTGATAACAGTTGTTGATGCCAAGGGTAGATTTAGGTTTAAGGGGCACTTACTTTATAACACAGAGCCAGGCAGGTTTGGACGGCGTTTTTTCCCATTAATAAATGAAATCAACTGCATTTTGTATTTGCCCGGGTTATCTCTGTGCAATGTTAAAATTTTTTTTTGGCTGAATCTTTGAAGTGCGACAAATATGGAAATAGATACAAAATCAGGAAATACTTTTTAACAGCACTGTACGGACAAAATGGTTGAGAACGGCTGCAGTAGATTTAATGGATTTAAAGGAGATCCCCTGCTGTATAAAACACGAAGAAGAATCCCTGCTATAGACGAAATGATGGAGAACGGAATCCATGCGACTCCGAGCCTCTGCACGTGCATGCTGATGTCATCGGCGTCCAAAACCGGCAGCGCGGGATTTCATAGCAGCGCTAACAACAGCTGCTAAAACAGCTAAAGCAAGGCGTCTGGCTTTCTTCCTTCTTATGGACTGCAACAAACACAGCCGACTAACTGTTTTCCGTCCTCCAGAGCAGCGCCCCAAGTATAGATTTTTCTAAAAAACGCATCCATTCTTTGAAATGATTGAGCGGTTGCACAAATATAATGAATTTTAACTGTGGACAAGTAAAGAAAAACGTATCAATGTGCCGTTTCAGAGGACACACACTGGTCCCTTCACAGAGACGAACAAGCGTTTCCTGTCAATAGTCTATACATGTCTAGGTTATAAATGAAAAAATATGAAAATTCCAAAAGACATTCGGCATTCTTCATCATCTATAATCAAGGGAGTCTGAATTATCTCACAATATCTCATGACCCTCTAAAGCTCTCCAAGCTGTCAGTATATTTCATAATGAAATAAGTATTATGAAAATCACAGCATCATACACAATCCTACAGTGGGAATAATGCAAAAAATTAAATTGCAATAAAGTGCATGCAATTTGCGGTAATAGTGACCATCTGGGGGTCAATGCATGTGTGTGTGTGAATGCTCAAGACCTCATTAGTCAGTAGGTCAGACATATATACGTTATAAGAACGTGTATGTTTCGTCGTTGAATGAAGGAAACACGAGAGCTTGCGAGACAAGGAATGTTTGATAACAGAAAATGCCGGGCTTTCCAGTGCTTGACCTGCGACCTTAATCAGGAAAAGTGGATAAACTGTTTTCCTTCTGTCGCCCCTCCATCTCTCAGCGTGGCCGTGTGTTATGTGTGCGTGTCTTTTATTAGCGATTTGATTAGCCATTACTCATCTTGTCGTTCTGTCTGCACAACATCACTCCGTGTACGAGACAAGTATAACCCAAATCACAGAAACATATGTCTGTGATATTTATTATAATTAGGATCTCACTTCAGTCTTCTCTATATCCATATGTGTGTATGTGTAATGTGCTTATGTGTGTGTAGACGGTTAGAGGTAGGAATAAGGTACACCTTCCTTCTTCTACTCAGAGGAGACTGAAACAGCTGAGAACTGACGAGCGGATGCTTTTATAACCTTCGACATGACGCGTGTGTTTGTTGTTGTCTGAAAGGATGGAGAGAATATCTTTTACCTCGCCGTTGACGACATCGAGACAGATACGGAGCTCCTCATCGGCTACCTGGACAGCGACATGGAGGAGGAAGAGGAGGACGAGATCGTTAAAGACGAAGAAGAGGACATCAAAGAGGCCAAGAGTGTCAGCACTCAACCAGGTCTAACCAGGAATTCTAAACACAGAATAATCCAGTAGTGATGGGAATCGCCAGCCGCCTCCCGATGCGATCTTTTCACGATACCCCGGGTGCCGATTTCATTCAAATTGCCATACCACGATTAAAAACAAAAGTTTAATAAATAGTTAAATGTAGCCCGTTCCTTATAACATTAGTTTTCTCACTTTAAAACCAAGCACAGTATATAAACACTACAAACTAACTTCAAATACAAGAGTTTAACATTTATCTGAACAGCAGCACGTTATTTCTGTTCTAAACAAATTGAGCGAATAATTCACTCCGACCACACGGGATGAAAATGTCTAAGTAGTTCAGAGGGCACCACCTGCACGATTATAAAAAAACGATGATGTTCTACTGCCTCAAACGCTGCGAGTGGCTGCGAGCATGCGAGTCTAATACGGGAACATGGGGCTTCTAATGCGAGCGGTTTTTAAATAAGTTTGTGTAATGTGTGAGTATTAATACAAATGTGATCAAACTTTGCTCAAGTTTGGAGAAAAGGGCAGATTGGAGGCTTTTAACGTGCTTGACCTTTGCGTTGGTAATGTAACGCCGTAAATGCGTTTCTGTTGCGTCACTCAGAAACCCCTGCGCTCGGTACAGAACCATTTATCTGAGGCTGATCACCGGCCACGGCCAGACAAACTGAAAACCAGACGATTCTTCTCCTCGGCTGATCGACCCGTTCATCTCTATTCTAGATGTAAAAATACTTTTAAAAAAGCAACCAAAAAAAAAAAAAAAACAGTTTTGAAGTCAGTATGGCGATACGTGAATGACCACACAAAAGAATCGTGATTCATAACTGAATTTATGTATTTTCCCATCTCTAATAATCCGGGAAATATTCCACCTTATTCGCGTGACCAGTAAGATGTTCTTTAGAGTAAATCAGATTGGGGGAGATTATGGTGGCCGAGCCAGGTGGAGATTAAATCACATGCCCTTGTAGTTATTATTAGCCGAATTTACTGGTCGTTTATGCTTCCAATAACTCGCTATACAGAACCGCACGCTTTACTAACACCTTTTCGTTATAGAAAATATATTTTCTAATCTGTAATGAGAAGACACGTGCATTTGGTTTAGTCTTCAAGAAATCCAAATCTACTATAGACTCATTATTGTGTGTATATATACTGTGTGTGTGTGTGTGTGTGTGTGTGTGTGTAGAGTCAGCAATAAAGCAGGAAGATCACCCGTGTCTGCTGTGTGAGAGCAGTTTCCCCAGCGAGGAGGTTCTGGCTGAACACCTGCAGAGTTTACACCAGAGAGCCAGCGCCGAAGAGAAGGAGTTCAAATGCCGCAACTGTGGCAAAGAGTTCCCCGTCAAACAGGCACTGCAGCGCCAGTCAGTCCACACACACACACACACACACACACTGTACACACACAGCACTTAAATAGTGCTTTCAGTATTGCACTATTCATTTAATTTCAAAAGTACTTCCAGTGTTCTTTGAGATTGTGTATATAAAATGGTTTAGAATCGTAGATGTGTGTGTGTGTGTGTGTGTGTTTTATATAGCGTCCTTCACTGCACTGAGAGTTCTGCTTCAGTAGGAGATGCATCCCGGGTTCACCAGTGTGCCCTCTGTCACTGCTCCTTTAACTCAGAGTCCAGGTACAACACACACACACACACACACACACACACACACACACACACACACACTAAAATGATGATTTAATTATCAAGTGTTTGTGTGTAGTTTCGAGCAGCATAAGGAAGCCTGTAAAGGAGAGGCCAGGTTTATCTGTAAGGCCGAGAGCTGCGGGAAGAGATTCAAAAGCAAAGACGCTCTGAAGAAGCACAAAAGCAATGTTCACACAGGTACAACACACACACACACACACACACACACACACACACACACACACACACATTCATGTGCCACATTTACAGTTCAGCCTTCTTTTTTTGTTGTCTTCTGATTTCTCTTAAACCAAGCACTTCAATCCTGAAAACACATGTTTGTAAATAAAAAAGATGAATATGATGACGTATAAATAGGAAGATGAAAACACAGTATAATTGTTTTAGTTGTAATTGCATCGACTGAAATTCAACAATACGTTTTCATCAGCTTTTTAAAGCAGCACTTGATCCAGTACTTTTAATGATGCTGTTTTTTTTTTTATTTAATTTTTGTATTTTTTTATTAATTCATAAAGTCGAGCAAAGACAGTTATAAATGCGCAGGATGTGGAATCAAGGTTAGTGTGTGCAGTGAGAAGTTTGAGCTTTTATTTCAACACTTTAGTAAAATAATACATGTTTTTATTGGCTCAGCTTGACGCTAAGGCCACCTTCACAGCGCTGGTTTATAATATTGCATCTTTAATGAAAATAAAAGGATCTTCGAGAAATGAGATCCCGGCAGGAACACGAAGGTTGGATGAGCGCTGTAATAATACAGCTGTAACAAGATTGCGGTGACGGTCACCGTCAGGACAATGCTTTGTTTCGGGAAAGTTTGAATGACTTCAATGCCAGTCCAGATTGTAACCTTTATTTGAAGCGTTAATGCGGATTAATATCTGTTCACACAACGTCCAGACACATCCACGCTCGCTTAAGTTTCTAACATGGTTTAGAATTCCGATCGGAGATTGGGACGAACTTCCCGCACGCAGGGATATCTCATGTCACACATCTCCTAGTGTTCTAATGCTTCCTCTTGTTTCGAAATATCACCTTGGGGCACATCTTCGCTCCTGATTAACTTTAATGCAATATAGTGTTTGCACCACTGCATCACGTCTATTCTGATAGAACACATTAAACTTTTTACATTTTTTCCCCCCCTCTCTCTTTCGGCTTCTCTACAATTGAATATTTCCGTAAATCTCCTGAATTTTTTTTTTCGTGGGTCTCAGTTATATTCAGTACCAGTCAAAAGTTTGGACACACCTTCCAATTCCATGGTCTTCCCTGATTCGTGATTCTTTCTACATTGTAACGCAATACTGAAGGTGTTTATCCAAAATATGCAATAATCTCATTTGAACAGTGATGTATCTGCTACTTCTGCTCTGTAAAGCTTCATAAATTACGGCTCTAATCTGAGGTGCTGGTTGTTAACTGGTGATTTCTGAGGCTGGTGACTCTAAATGAACTTCTCCTCTACAACAGAGCGAAGTTTGGGTCGTGCTTTCCTGGGAAGGTCTTCATGAGAGACAGTTTCATCATGGAGCTTGTTGGGTTTTGCAATCGACACAATCCTGTTCTCGCAAGAACTGATCCAGAAGATCTGAAAATCTTGTCTTAAAATACCACCTGACTGCTGTTGTTGTTGTTACGTAATTACCTAATGCCATATGTGTTATTTCATATTTTTGAAAAACATAAAAACAGTTTTGTGCTAGAATTTAGACTGGAGTTCGAGTCTTGCTCAGACCATCAGTTTGGTATTAATGTCATTTTGAAGACGTTATCCCATGCTCGCTCATGCAGTCATTTCATCACCTTTCATATACAGTACAACCTAATACCAACCTTCACAGTCCTAGTGCTCCCAAATTAACTTCAACACAACATCTTGATGACCAGAAGTTCCTGCTGTGTCCCCTCTTTTTCTTGGTCCATCCTGGTCAGTCCTTCACTCGCCGAGCTCGTCTCATATTTCTGTTTAAATGGAGAAGCAGAGCCGTTTCTAACGCTGGCTCGAATCCACACGTTACCTGATATCACTATTTCAATATTTTTTCCAAAATGTAAGCAAACTGCAGAACCAATTTCAACAAAATCTTTTAGTTGGACTACTGTCTGTGAGTATCTTTGGACCTAACGAGGACCACACACACACACGCACACACACATTACACATGCAAGTATTGGATCCTGGATCCACTTTGAAAGCAGGTAGAAGTCAAATAAATAAAAGCACAGCTATGGAAAGAAAAAAACAAACAGCTGCTGATCGACCTTTGACCTTTGCTCAACGTTCTCTGTCTTTCAGCTGACCTAGCCAGCCTCATTTGATTAATTATGCAACTTTTTTCTTATCATGACGTCATCCCAGTCTGCCGTGCTACCGTCTGTCTCCAAAGATCATCCTTTCACCTTGATGTTTACTGCATGTGTGTGTGTGTGTTTTCTCCACAGGCAGCACTCGCAGGAAACTTATATGCACCATCTGCAATAGAAAATGCTCATCTTCAGTCAACCTGCAGGAGCACCGCAAGGTCAGCCGCGTCCCAACGCCCCCCTCCTTCCTCTGCCATCTCATCATCTCGTCCTCTCTTCTTCTGTTCCCTCTATCACTTCTCTCCACTTCCTGCGCTTGTCTCTCTGCCCGGATCTTCATCTGACTTAATCCTCCATCCATCTATCTCTCTCGGGTTGTTTCTTCTTCTCCTTCTTCTTCTCCTGCATGTCTCCCGTCCATCTGCTCATCTTTTTTCTTTGTCAGTCTCATGATTCTCAATGGCTCATGTTCCAGCTTTCCAAATATATTCATCGCTCGCAGCATTTCTCCCAGACTTTCACATCGAGCCCTCCACTCTGTAGGAGGCGAGGTTTATGTTGATGCTCGAACGTTTTTTTTTTTTTTGTTTGTTTTGTTTTTGTTTTTCATGCCGGCGTGAGCACAGAAGAAAAGGTCGTCTTCTGTTTCATCGACTCGTCCCTAAGGCTCTCGTGAAATCTAAGAGTGGGAGAGAGCAGAGTATCAGCCGTTAGCTCTGGCGTCAGGATTCCTCCAAGCCGAAAGCAACTGCAGAATAAAGAAAAAAAGGACAGGAGTCAGGAGTCCAGAGTCTGACGAGAAAACACGAGATCTGGATCTAGTTTGTCGTACGTTATTATATATGCTATCACTTTTTAACCAGGTGTTAATTTCCCTCAAATGAAGATGATGGACGGGCCAATATTTATAGTACGCATGGTAAAAGATTAATATTAGCCAACAGCGATATTCAGTTAGTTAGCAACTGCTGTAATGAAATACAATCTTTGTTCATTCATTCATTATCCACTTCTACCCCGCAAACCCTTAGCACAAGATCTGTCTATAAACGTCCCCGTGTTTCTCAGGACGGATTCGCTCCCCCCCTTTACGGCCACCCCGATCCCACCAACAGACGAATGACTTCGCCACATGCTAGCTGCGCTGAAACAGATGTGATCGTGTCCTGGGCATTTGTCTGCACCTTTGCTCTTCCATCGCTCACCCCAAATGATCAGTTCCTGTCTGGAGCTTTAGGACCCAGGGGAGAGCTAACACTTTCTAGTCTTCGTCGCTCTATTGTGGACGAGGAGGATGTAACTCGGATAACATTAGTCTTACATAACGCTCATAAAATATCCATTCTCTCGAAATGATCTTTAATAATTGGAATTTAATCCAAAGCCACTAAACGAACATCACGTTAAAACTCTAAAAGATTTTCCAAATCCTTATTCCAGTCTTTTAAAACCTGAATAGCCTGTACTCAGTTCGAACTTTGTACCAGTTACGAACATAATTGCGACTTAAACAAGACAGTAATACTTTTTACTCTCTCCACATGGAACCATTTATTTTTCAGGATTTAACACAAAGACGCCGCCGCTTTATCATCGACGCTAAGAAGCTGAAGTTCTTTTGTTAGTTGCCAAAAAAAGATATGCAGCTCAGTGTTCTAGCATGGAAATGAAATTGTCGCGAATCCACTTCTTCATTGTTCCTCTTTCCATAACAAAGTGGTTTTGACACATTTCTCGTGGATTTTGTACGCCACGCTTCTCATTGATGAAAAGGACAGATGGGAGAAGGAGTGTTATAAAAAATATTGGTTTTATTGTTTCATTAAGTTCCAGAATCTAATGACTCACTTATAAAGAAACACTTTATTTGATTCAAACTCGAAGTGGGCCAAGAGTTAGCAAGATGAAACACATCATCTTTACACAAATATTATTGTGCTCCGAATGTATTTTCTGAGTCTCGAAGGACACGGACTGACTCTGAAAGCCATCAATAATTTAATTGTCCAGTTAAAGCATCTGTTTTTCTTGCTTTGCTGCTCCTGAGAAAATGTCACCATCGCACAGTATATCACCATCATATTTATCCATCGCACAGCTTTGTGTGGTCCGTCAGTTGGAAGACATGTCGAAACCCTTCATCGGAGACATGTTGCAGACTTTCTTCAGTGTTATTGTATCGGGCGGGGTATCTTTTTGAAATCGAATTATTTTCCCGGCTGTGGAAAAGTGACCACGCCTCCTTGTCCTCCTCAGAGAGTCGATCTGAGAACGTCAGCGAGGTGCTACGCTGCAACAACGCTACCCGAGGGGAGCTCAAAAACAAGCAATTAAAAAATGCCTGGTACATGACTGACTCCATGTGCACCGATGTGTATTTTGGCAGTGTGATATTGTTTTGTCAAGTGCTGAAAAATTGCATGCTTAACGTGTTTGGAGACATCTAGCACCACAATTGTTTGGACACTGTACGTCCCGGTCTGCACACAAAGAACTTTCGCAACAGCTAATTTTTCCTTATGGGGACTAGTGGTGGAGAATAATTCAAACGTATGTTTAATTTAAAACACACAAAGCCAACCTGGATGGCTTTTTGAAACTGTTGCGTATCCTAGTGCTGTCTGCTGTCTTTCGCATACACAAGCTCGAAAATGCTGACGATTTTCCTACAAAAATTACCCCTGCCACTTATGCTAAAGGTTTTTCCGGAACAATTAGGACTGTATAATATACACTTGTAGAAGAGTAATGCTTTATGTTCTCGCTGTGCGGTATCCCTTTTAAAAGTTTCTTCTTCATGCTGTGTCATGATTTCTCAGGGAGTTTTTCCTTGCCACTCTTGTACCTTAGGAATAAATCTATATCTATATCAATGCCTGCACATCGTGTAAAGCTGATATGTGTATATGTATCTGAGTGGATAAATCACATCTTTGATTCATATTCCAATCTCAGATTCACGAGATATTCGACTGTCCTGCATGTGACAAAAAGTTCATCTCAACCAATCAGCTAAAGCGGCATATGATCACACATTCAGGTATGTTCAAACAAAGACAGACAGAAAAACCTCCTTGGGAAACCAGCTACACAACTTCTTTTTGTGTGTGTGTGTGTGTTTGGCCACCAGAGAAGCGACCCTATACTTGTGAGATCTGCAACCGCAGCTTCAAGCGCTTGGACCAGGTGACGGCTCATAAAATCATCCACAGCGAGGACAAACCATATAAGTGCAAGCTGTGCTGGAAAGAGTTTGCTCACCGCAACGTCTACAAGAACCACAAAAAGGTGTGTGTATGTGTTTCCAGGGTGATCATCAAGGGTGTATTCGCTTCTTGCTGCCAGATTTCCAGGGATAAGCCCTGGCTCCGCGATGATCCTGACCCTGAAGATGATGACCGTGTCACCATTAGTACATTCCCACTCAAGCGCAATTAGTTGGGATTGATTTCGGATTGATCTTAAAATATATAAAAATATGATCTCAGGGCTGCGAAAAAGTTTTGGCACCCCACATTAATATCTAAAGCTTCTCTTATGTAGTAGCATATGATTAGAAAAGACTTTGAAATATTATATATATATATATATATGTGTATATATTCTACATTTCATGCACTATGAGGCAGAGCTCCAAGAAGCCTGGAAGGCACATAACATGAATTTCAGCATGACATATGGCTACATCAAACTGTCAGACAGTGGCACTGGATTTAATACTGCTTGTTGGTAGACCCGATATCACGTGACAAAAACGGCCTTAAGCCCAAGGTCAGATCTGTAACTGAGACACAGTGTTATAGGTAAACTTCACCCCGACATAGACAACTCCTAAATCTTTCTGCCGTTCTAGTGTTTAATCCTCATTATACACAAATAATTCAGCTCTGATTAGTTCTCAGAGACAGCGGCAGGCTGAGGAACAAACGGAAGATGAGAGAGGAAGTAAGACGCAGGCAGCACACCCAGACCCACAGATTGGTTGGGAAATAAGGAAGCTGTAAGCCTCTTATCTTAATGGAGATCATCAGTTCAATCAGCCACTGTGGAGCCCAAGCCAAAGCTGCAGCCAAGCACTGACCCCTCTTGAGTCCTTATGACATTCGACCTTTACTCCTGTGCAAAGTGTCCACCCCAAAAGCTCAGAGTTCAGAGACAGAGATAGATAATTGCCTGTCAATCTATTCACAGGGCAGTTATTGCCAGGGGTCCAAGCACTTGAATTAATTTCTGTAGTACTTCTTTATTACCGTGGCTTTCGTAGGTGTTTTCTAACAATGCTTTTTTTCTCTCTCTCTTTCCTTTTTCCCCTCACCTTACTTCAGACACACTCAGAGGAGAGGCCATTTCAGTGTGAGGAGTGTAAGGCTCTGTTCCGGACACCGTTCTCCCTCCAGCGCCATCTCCTCATCCATAACAGTAAGATCCAACTGTGCGTCCGTGTGTCCTGAGAAAATCTCTGCTTCGGGTTTGCCCTCTAAATGATTCTGCACATTTAGTGTTCATGCCAAATGTTCATGAACAGCTTTCTCCCAGGTCTCTCGCTTCAGCAGGATAAGAAGTTATCTGGTTTGAAAATATACGCACTAAATACCTTCTCTAAACTAATACTGTACCATTTACTAAAACAGAATATTGCTGATGTAATCCAACACTCTTTTTTTTTGCTAACGGATCAGACAAGGTCCAATGTCACACCGAGTGCTCGTTACAGATTCAATATAGGGTGTGTTTAAACTACAGGAACCTTTGTAAAAACTCATGACCTGCTCTAGGAGCTTTAGCAATAACAAATTCATTGTTGTTGTTTGTATTACTAGGTGAGTCACTGTGAAACTAAATATTCGTGTATAACTTCTTACCCTGTTTCGATTAAGGGTGGTGCTATAACCAGTAAAAAACTTTTTTAGGACACACGCCCTGCTCGATTGATTGAGACAGCCATTTTGCACAAAACACTGCCGCAAATGACACACTTTTAACCTGGTGTACCTTCAAAATGGTACACAATAAGTTAGAATGCTAGCATGCAACTTGCCGCATGATCTAGCTAGCTAAAATATCTTAAAATACCAAATTACATAGCCATTGATGTCATAGATTTACCAAATACTTGTATGTTTTTGGTTAAAATTTGGATAGTTTAACAAAACTACTATTTTCTGTCACTGATATTTAATGCACTTTGAATGCATTTCATATATTTGAATGAAAATTTTGTTTGGGTCAAATGGTTAAGACTCTTGGTTACCGATTGGAAGGTCAGGGGATCAAACCCTAGCACCGCCTAGTTGCCACTGTTGAGCACATCAGCAAGGCCCTTAACCCCCTTCCAGGGGCGCCCTCCAGGGGTGCTGTATGATGGCTAACCCTGCTCTTTGACCCCAGCTAAATGGGATATGCAAAAAATTTTTTCCCTGAGCTGTAGAATATATGTGACAAAAAATTTAATATGAAAACTGGAATAAGGGCCCCACTGTCCAGCTTTCACATTAGTAATATTGTTCCGTAGCCGAATACACTTTTGCATCCACACTCTCGATACAACAGGATTGGACACTGGAGGCTCAGTGGTAGGTGCTTAGTATGCCATGCGGAAGGCCCGGGTTCGATTCCCAGCCAGTGCCCAAACCCCAGCTACTGGATGCTCTGTCGGTCCTAAGCCTGGATAAAATGGGAGGGTTGCGTCAGGATGGGTGTAAAACCTGTGCCATGCTAATATGTGTGGACCGGATAGTCCGCTGTGGTGACGCCTTCCCGGGAGCAGCCAAAAAATAGTGTGCACCTAGTTAACCACCAGTAAATACAAAGAAGATATGAGGGAATTGACCATTGGGTTATGCCTAATATTATTCATTATTTGAAGACAATATCAATATGCAATGTTGAGTTTTCATATCGAAGTTGAACCCTGACATCAGACTGTACCAGAGAGCACCAACATAAGTGTCCAAACTACTTAAACCACATAATAGAGATAAATATTGTCATGTTTTCACTAACATTTATCTAAGATGTCTTTTTAGTTATAATATTACAATTATTACAGTTAAGTTATTAATAATTGGCTTTGTATAACAAAACACACAGTGTAATTACACTTGGAACTGAAGGTACAGTGAGCGTGGAATTGAGATGAAATAATCGAAACTTACAGTATATTTACATAAATATACACTGATAGTGGAAACATTAAAGTGTCAGAGGAATGAAGATTTACCTTGGATATGTTGGTAAACTATAAAAGAACATACTTTTGTAATTGCAGTTTAGCATCGAAGGAGTGAGATGAAATAATCAGGAATATCAACATTTACCTTAGGGATCTTGTAAATGATTAAGAAAATACTTTTCACTTCATATTTATACTTAGCATTTGTGCTAAAGGTAAAGATATAGTAGAATATAAATGTCAGGAGAATGAATATTTACCTCAGACATTTTGGTAAACTATAAAAGCAAAAACAGTTTGAGTGAAAACATACTGTAATTACAGTTAGCATTGAGGAAGTGAGATGAAATGATCAAGAATATCAACTTTTACCTCAGGTCTCTTTGTAAATGATTAACAAAATGCTTTTTGTGATGATAAGAAACCCTCAGTCCTAATTAGAATCATAATTATACTTAGCATTTTATGCTAAAATACATGGATAACAGGAAGAAGTTAAAATAATCAGTAATATCCACATTCACCTCAGGTGTGTTGGTAAATGGTTGAAAAAAATATGATATGATGATAATCAGTATAATTATACTTAGCATTTTATGCTAAAGGTACAGCGATAGTGGAAGAATAATTAAAGTGTCAGGAGAATGAAGATTTACCTCAGATATCTTGGTAAACTATAAAAGAAAGGACTATGAGTAAAAACATAATGTGTTTGCTATTAGCATCGAGGAAGTAAGGAAGTAAGTTTTACCTCAGATATCTTTGTAAATGTTTAAGTAAATATTTTTTACTTAAACAAAGGTCAAAATAAATCCTGTAAAAAAAGATTACAGGATACTTAGCATTTTTTTTTTTTTTTTGCTAAAGGAACAGGGATACTAGAAACAACATTAAATGGCAATATGGCCATATCAACTTTTACCTCAGGTGTGTTGGACAATGATTAAAAAAGAACCTCAATATGATGACAATCACAGCATAATTGTACTTAGTGGAAACCACACAACTGTCAGGAATATGAACACTGACCCCAGATATGTTTGTGGATTATAGAGAAATCAGTTTTAATAAATTTTATACTGTAATTGCACTTAGCACTGACTGCTAAAGGTACAGGGATAGTGGAGAAATCATAAACTTATCAGGATTGTGAACAGTTACCTCAAATATGTTGTAAACTATAAAGGAAAAAAAAAAAAACTCTGTATGTAATTGCAGTTGGCATTGACTGGATTGGGAATATCAACTTTTAATGTTCACAAATTATTAAGAAAACACATTAATGATAATCAAACTCAAGCTGATTAGGTATAGAGATAATGTAATCAAGATAAAATAATAGTTTACTTTTTGACATTTACTTCAGGTTTGTTTGTAAACGGTTGTTGGTATAATAAATAAATAAATAAATAAAATAATTTTTTAAAAAATATCAGGAATGTCAACATTTACCTCAGATATGCTGGAAAGTTTGAAAGTAAGAAAATACTGTAAACACAAAAACTGAACGGTAATGCTGCAATCAAGACAAAATTGTCAGGAATATCAACAATTACCTCTGTTTTACCTCAGAGGATATTTAGCATAGTTAGCGCTGACAGCGAGAAGAAATCCGGGAAACATTTTTTCATCAACTCAAAGCTTGACGAAACTCTCATCAAACCCCACTTTGTCTGGCTTTTGAGTCATTCCCACCCAAATATGTATTGTGTGTGTGTGTGTGTGTGTGTGTGTGTGTCTGTGTGTGTGAGGGGAGCCGGCAGGACAGAACTGCCCTATGCTCCCTCCCAGTATAGACCGATGACACAGAGATTATAGAGCCGCAGGCATTTCCTGCTGTCCTCGCGGG
This sequence comes from Dolichallabes microphthalmus, assembly GCA_026413445.1. NCBI lineage: Eukaryota > Metazoa > Chordata > Actinopteri > Siluriformes > Clariidae > Dolichallabes > Dolichallabes microphthalmus. The sequence continues at coordinate 15,377,530 of JAOTQY010000016.1, read as the reverse complement.
GCAGATGGTCACGCCTCCCTGACCTTGCAGGAGTGTGATGGTCTTCTCCATCACACACACACACACACACACACACACACACACACACACACACACACACACACACAAATTCACACACACAGAAAAAAGGAGGAAGAAGCCTGACTGAAGTAATCGTACTTACTAGTGATGCACTGAACACTGAAAAAGTACCGTGGTACTAGAATTTTTAAAAACGGTACAATACCACTGTGCTGAAATATAGATACTTTCACTATGCGCTTGTCTATATGGTCTGACTAATGGTGATCTGTACTTTTAAGCACAGCGCTCACAGCAGTGACGTGTGTTTGTGAGGTACCCGTGATGGTTGATTGGTAATACCTTCCAATTGGTGCAACAGAAGTGCATTTTTATGGTGTTACATTATCAAAAATCATGCGCCTTAAAATTTCTCCAATCTCTTTTTTTCAAACAATATGACACAGCCAGTGGGATTTCCCCACCAAATAACAGCTGTTTTGAGAAAATCTGTAAAAAAAAAATAGTTTTAGTGGCAGACTGTTTGCGTGTATTTGCGTTTCTTTATCAAATATTTTCAATCACTGTCGAATTTGTCAATCACTGATGTAGTAATAACAGACATTATACATAATTGGTAGATATAACAGAAATTTCCCTCATCAAAATTAAATACATGTTTAAATAAAAAGAAAATATCAACATACATTTATACAATATTGGCGGCACGGTGGTGTAGTGGTTAGCACTGTCGCCTTGCACCGCCAGGGTCTGGGTTCGATTCCCGGGGCAGGCTCG
>JAOTQY010000016.1:15118339-15128429 GCA_026413445.1 Dolichallabes microphthalmus | reverse complement strand
CTCCGCTCATAATGCTCACACACACACACACACACACACACACACACACACACACACACAGGACGCCTTTGCATGGCTTTATAAATCATTAGGATTAGGAGCTTAGTGTTAATTAAAAAGCAATTACCTCAGCAGATGTGAGCGTTTGTTTGCAGATGCATGTGCGCAGATGAGTGTGTGTGTGTGTGTGTGTGTGTGTGTGTGTTCCCTGAGGACTTATTCGCGCAGCAGGGATGAGAGTGTTAATCTTGGTCTGAGTGTGTGACATGATACTGCAGGCCGGGAAGCCGCACGCAGAGAGACAGAGAGAGATTAGCGATGCCGTAACCCCGGACATGCTGATCTGAGGTACAAGTGTGTGTGTCTGTGTGTGTGTGTGTGTGTGTGTGTGTGTGTGTGTGTGTGTGTGTGTGTGTGTACTTGGTAAGCACATGAATGAGAGTTTAAGTACAGGAAAGCCGTCCCTTTTAAGTGTAAAGTCTGTGTGTGTGTGTGTGTGTGTGTGTGTGTGTGTGTGATATATTGAGTCACTATAAACTCACACACTGTGAAAAGACTATTAATTAAACAGCTAACAGCTTCCTTTCTACACTTATTGAAGATTATTCTCACACACACACACACCTTCAGACTGGCTCCTCACACACACACTCCTGCGCTTGTAAAGTAGTGTCGGTCTCACGGCTCCGTGTTTTCATCTTCTGAGGAAAAATCATCACTTCTCTGTCTTTATACGAGGGACGTTCAGGTCAAACCGGGACCGGTGGCGAGCGTGCCGGTGAAGAGACGTCAGGCACAGGACGGCGATGAGACTCCCAGCCGCAGCCGTGCAAACGTTTAAAGAATCCATGAGAGGAAAGTTTGATTCTGAAAATCGACGGGTAACGTCAACGTCCGTCTGCGGAAACTGTACACACAGTAATTGAACAGCGCCACTTGCACGTTACAGGAACTCAGCAGGGAGTCACTGACTGACACATCCCCTGATCTCGCTCCAAGCCATTTTCATATTAAAAGGAGTTCCTGGGAGGCCGGAGTTTGTGACCAGACGTGAAGCAGGCAGTCTGATGGTGTCGTGAGAGAACTTTCCATCCAAGTGCTAGTGAAACACTGGGATACGTGCATTTGTGTAGCAGGGGATTATATAGAGAGAAATAGAGAAGTCCCAGTTTGACTTGAACGCCCCTCATATTAGTACGCATTCAACATATGAACGTTATATGGATAAAACATAAAATAATTTAAAAAATATATATATTTATCATGTTTGTGTGTGTGTGTGTGTGTGTGTGTTCCATGTGAGAATGAACTCGTCTCAGAGATCTCCAAAACGTCTGGGTTAAGTCTCCAGCTTGATCAGGCGTCCCTGAACGTCTTTCCTGTTTTTTCCACGTGTAACTTTAAATTGCAAATAAGCTCAGAGCGACACCACCTCCTCCGGCCCCCATAACCCGTTATGACGAAGTGGCGTTTCTTTTCTTTTTAGCCAATCAGAACACAGGAAATGTGACTTCCATTAATTAAAAAAAAGGGCTATGCAGATGTTTTTTCCTGGAATGATGTCACACCACAAAAGGGGGGGAAAAAAGGGGGAAGAACGAAACAAAAGGAATTTCTTTCTGATATTTGCCGACACACTAGAGACCCGCGTGAACGTGATTAAAAAGGGAAGTAGTTTAATAAATTAATTGAGTAACGTAACGGCATCTAAGAAGAGACAAAACATAGTGAAAGTAAAATGGCTTGTTTTTTTTTCCCTCGCTGTCCTCCGTTTCGTCTTTCATCTCGTATAGTCTTTGAGCCTCTCTCTCTCTCTGACAGCCCCTCTCTAAGTGCCGCGCTGCTCCTCCGTCTCTCGTCACTCCCGCTCTCTCTCCTTCGCTTACTTTTTTCCTCCTCCATCCCTTAAGCTTGACTTAAGAAGATAGTGGCGTGCGTCACGAGTACCGCTCGAGCGCAGTCTCTCACTCCTCGCATCCTCTGGCTTTTTATCCCTCGCTCTCGCTCTGCGTCCGTCTATCAGGGCGGTTGAACTTGCCGAGCTTGTTAGAAAAGTTTTTCAAACGGCTCGGTCTGACATCCGGGCTCGGATTCGTGCATTTGTAAGCCCTCGGGATCCTTCTGTTGGTGGTCTGCTCGACATGCTCAGGCTGGCCTGCATAATGTACTTGATAAATCTGTTTCCATTACCCTTTTTTCCCCTGTATTACAAAGGCGCTGTTAAACAAACCCGAGGCGTAAGCTGCACAGCGCTCACTCGTGTAAACCGGTAAACACCCAGGCTGGTGTTCAGGGCTTCCCTGAGACCTCGTTTGTCTTCTTTCCTGTCCGTGTCTGCACTCTGTCTGACAAGTCATAGGAGAATAGAGAAGAAAAAACTGAAGTGAGAAGCAGGGGCACTTTAGTCCTTTAATCTGTCCAGCTCTTCCACCTCGATAGTTGAAATGTTTTCGCTTTTGTATCTCTGGCTGCAATCAAAAGACCCCATCTGACATCAGCACACGGTTGCTTCTCTTGGGAATTTTTACAGTAGATATCGACCGCAAGGCATTAAGGCATTACATAAACTGGTTTGTTGTTTACAGGTTTTAAAGTATTAAAAACTATTAAACTACTAAATCTAGCTGTGTATAGGGATGGAATCGTAACGACGTTACTCTACTGTAACTAAGTTACTGGCACGTATCTGTACTTTACTTGAGTAGTTTTATTCGAGGATACGTTTCTACTTTTACTCCACTCAAACGTACAGAACATACCTGTACTTTTACTTAACTCCATTTCTGCGTGGTGTTGCGTCACCTGAGCGCAGAGGTCCGTAGTATTTGAAGTGCGAATTTTCGCTACCGCCTTTCCTTCGAGACGCGCCTAATAACATCACCAAGTGTTTGAGATCAGAAGCGGAGGAGGTTCCAGATAGTGACAGAGATTTTTTTAATATGGAAATTTTTACTCTGAGCCAAGACAAGCCCAGTATTTTTTACCTCTTTGTAAAAAACGTAGATAGTTCTCTGTTAATTTAAAATGTCAATCTGTCTTGTTCCAGCCAGCCGGCTAATTAGGTCTCTAAGTTAGCTTAGTTAGTGTCTGTTAATTTATGTTGTACATGTATGTTGCATGTAGCACCTTGGTCTTTGAGGAACGTTGTTTCGTTTCACTGTGTACTGAACTGTATATGGTTGAAGTGACAATAAAAGCCCACTTGACTTGACTTGACTTGACATTTAAGAAAATTTGAAGGTGAGTACTTCTGTTCTTTTACTCAACTACACAAGTAAATAGAGGACTTCTACTTTTACCCGAGTACTATTTGCTTCACATAATTTCTACTTCGACTCGAGTACAAGATTCATAAAAAAGCCATACATTTTTCGAACGACCTTCCGCGGCACGCTAAAGACCGACTTAAAAGCGATAAACTTGCAAAACTTGGAAGATGAAGGTAGTTTTTAATTTTCCGCAGAGACCGTGGCATATTCTTGTAGAGGAAAAAGTGTGAATTGATTCCAAATGAGATCGTTTAAACTGCATGATCGATTAAATCGCACAGCTATAAGAGTCTATAGTATAGTATATAAGTACTCAATAGGCGGACTCCGGTCCGCATCCGGACCCAAATACGGTTAAATCTGGACCGCCGCCAAAACAAACATGCTAACGAAAAACATGAAAACGAAAGTGCTTCGTTCATTTTCTACAGGGCGCGCATGATAAGAACGCGCGCACGCAAATTTGGTAAGTGGACCTTTCACAATTATATTTGAGTACCCCTGCTATAGAGGCTACAGTGGAAACCGATACATATTTACTGTGTATCAGACAAGATTTTTTGTTCAGTGTGTTTTAGCAAAATTGTATTTCATCTATTAAGATTCCATCAGTGTTATTTATTTATTATTTGTTGTTGTTGTTGTTGTTGTAAAGGACACATTGACTGTTAACCTTGCTTTAACATAGTCCTTTAAGTCCTTCTATGAATCCGCGAGAATCCGCTACAGAAAGCATTCGATCCAGACATCCTGTGAAGCAGAAAGAGACACCACGCTTTCAAAACCCCTCCCTTCCACGGTCATTCTGTTCTTCGGATAATGACCAGGAAGAAAATGAAGGAAGAGAAAGAGCTCGAGACGAGATTACAGAAAGGCAGAGACTCCGGAAGATGGAAATAGCTTGTTGTTCTTTACTCTTCTAAGACATGCAAAATAAACGAGTGCACTGTGTTCTTTTGTTTCCTGCTAATGAAACGAGATCTCTCCGAGTGTGTGGGAGGTTTGCCTTTACTTTCCTTTTTTTTTTCTTCTTGTTTTTTCTTTCTTTCCAAAAACAGTAATTAAAGCAACGATTCCTACTGCAGAGACATGGCAAAATGTGCAGGAAAATGTAGAGGCTAGATTTAGGGCCGCGGTCCAAGACGGTCCGGAAATTAGACTGGCTTGTTAGGATTACAGCCCGCATGACTGGAGAGAGATTGCAAGTGTGGGAAGCTGGGTTGCCTGCCCTTGGAAGTGGACCTGTCTAATTTTAAGGTCCGATACTAAATTTGTGGTTATTTATGGCCCGTTGTTTGAACGATGGTGGGCTGGAATTGATCACTCGTCGCCAAGCCGAGAATTATTGGCACAGTTATCGAGAGGAAGGATCAAGTGGAAATGCAACTCTATTAACAAGATGAAGGGCGTATAATCTACAGTGAGCGCCCAACTCCTTTGGTTGGTGATGATGAAAAACACATACTTTAATTTCATTTCATTATTTTTTCACCCAATTTGGTTCTTTGCCAGCTTGTAACTCTCCCGCTTGCGTTAGCGCACAGAAGCCTGCGATTGTGCTAGAGTTCTATTGGCTGCTTTGATTGACAGGAGAAGTAAGTACTGCCATTCCTCTCGTTTCCGAGACAGCATCTTGGCTCTCTTGGACTCTTACCCACAGATGGCGGTGACATCATCTGGAGCTAAACTTGTGATATCCCGGGGCTATAACGCGAACACGTTTCTGTTGCACCAACTCGGCAGTTCGGACAAAATAAGAGGTCGTTAAAAGACTGTGTTCGTCCATATCTAGGTAACAAATCTGTACAGATGTCCATCTACAGAAAAAGTGGCTAGACGTGAAGTATTCATCATTGGACCGTGGCCCAAGTACTGGCCCAAAATTAATGTTTTTAGCACGTTCACATTGCTCATGTGGACGAGACCATAAAACGCATAAGGTACTTTTCATCTGACAAATTACCTCTAAAAGCTTTTTGCTTGCTTTATGGCCAAGAATGTCTTTGAAGCTTTTACACATAAGTACGTAAATGAGTCAAGACCAATGTCTTTTGCTTGGTTCCCACAAGATGGATGAATTATTTCATCACTACTTGTAACTAGTGAAAACTAGTTATCAGTAAAGGTACCCTTTTAGAAAACCGGGATATTCGGACAGGGACACTGTTAATACAGTGTTTTGTGTAGTCGGTCAAACCAGACCTTCTGGTTTTCATCAAAAAATATGGCCGTGAAATTGCTTACCATGAAAGAAAACGTCAAACATATCTTTCTCCCAATAGTGCGTTGTTACTATTAAAAATGAAAAAAGAAAGAAAAAAGAAAAAGGCACACCAGATTACAGGCTTCAAGGCTCTCTAAATTGTTCAAAGAATGAAAGCAAAATGACCCCATAATCAAGTCTTCTAGCAGTTCAGGCAAAATGCTTCACAATGGATGTGTCCAGCATCTGACGCAAAAATGACCTCATAATAAAGTGTTCTACAATGGAGTGTGTTTCAGCTGTTAGTGACTGACGATATTATGGTTGAAGGTTATCAGAAAATCTGATCAAACTTCCTGTGAGGTATGAGGTAATCCAACAATGAGAGCTGATGAGCTCAAACCTCATACCTAAAACCCAGATGTGGCTTCACAGTTTCAGGTTCCGTCTTCCTGAGATCTTATTCATGAGTGATGGAGGCGAGACAGAGTGTGATGAGTTGTCAAGATGTCAAGAGTTGCCGCACCAGTCTGTAGCGGTGGAGCAGGAACCCTACAGATGAGGCTGTTCACTTACTGGTCAGTCTACTGGTCATGTGTTGTGTTAAGTGACTGAAACACATGGACCTGGCGGAAATGGGATTCCTTCTCAGGTCTTTATAAGCTTGCTCTACATTAATGGAGAGGCGGAGATGATCCGGGTCTGCCTTGGAGTAGAACCTTTGCTTCTTTAAAGATGATCCAGTTGTGGTGGTTTGGGCATCTTATACATCCTGGATACATCCAGGTCAGTTCTTGGTAGAGTTGTATCAGGGATATGTAATGAGACCTTGAGGCTGACCCAGGACCTGATGGATGGATTATACCTTAGAGTTGGTTTGGGATGACCATGGGATCGCCCAGGAGGAGCTGGAACCTCTGGCTTGGTGGTAAAGAAAACCTGGATGGCATGTTCAGCCTGTTCCTGCTGCAACCAACAAGGGAATATCAACAAATACCTATCAATCAGTGTTTATTGACCTTTTAATGGATGGTTTCCAATATCCAGCTCCCATTATGTGCTGGTAGGTGGACTTTAACCTCAGAAACCCAAATTAAACGCACACGGGCACCGAGAGAACACAATGAAATGTTCTTTTAATTAGAACCGGGCCGCCAACATTTATAATAATTTCACCATCATGACCTCGCAGTGGAGTGTTCCAAGAAGACCCACTCTAATATGAGATTATTCTTATAAGACCATCAAAGCGTTCTGATTTCCAAATAGAGGATAATGTTTGAGTCTAATGACTCCCAGTGAAAGTACCACAACTTTCACAATTGATGGATAGATCTCATTAGAGGAGTTTGGAAATACGTCGTGATTGTTTTTGGAGTTTGTTGACCTAGCACATGCTAAGGTTCAGCAGTGAAGACTATTAAATTTAATTAGGCTAGTAACTATCTCTCTCACACACGTACACGCACACACACTCCACTATAACGATCTTCTATCGGTGCAAGACATTCCCATTTGTTCAAATCGGGTCAGGCCATCCTAGACTGGTCCGGGGGTAATAATTGATGCTCTACTTACTGTCTCTAGGGTTATTTGTGCAAACCATAGTAGAGAAAATGGATCTCTTTGTTCAGAATGATTGTCTTGACTTCTGCGAATTACATTTTTGCGTTAACCTAAGGCTAATGCAGTTGTTAGCAGGAGAAAGTTACCCTACCTTTCCAGTCTTGCTTTGACAATTCATCAGATCCTCGACATCATTCAAATGCTAAGCCAGACAGAGCATCACTTTCGAAACATGGACAAATTATCACTTTTGTCCACCCTCTTCTGACAGCAGCCATGTACTCCAGAACACATCATCCATTACCTCAAAAAGGTCAAAAAACACAATTCTGGCTCTGACATTTAAGTCATCCCTACATATCATTATCACTTTGTTAAGTGATGTTAAATTTAGATCTTGAGCCTGGTGGCATTTATATGGGGAGATATTTATCTTGGCTTCTGAGTGTCTGCTTCTGGCCTTCCAAGCAAGAAATCATGGTGCATCAGATTAATGACTTGCGATGGTGAAAAGATCTAGCCCACATCCAAAAGCAATTAATCCAAGCAGTCGATCTTTTGCTTGCTTACTTAGTCAGTTAATTTGTTACGTTGTATGGAACACAGCATGGGAGCAGTAGGATATTTCTTGGGCTCTAATTATTCCTGTGCTAAATGCTTAAATATTTGCCCTTAAGCTGAAACCTCTGGCTTGGTGGTAAAGAAGACCAGGATGGCATGTTCAGCCTGTTCCTGCTGCAACCAACAAGGGAATATATCAACAAATATCTATCAATCAGTGTTTATTGACCTTTTAATAGATAGTTTCCAATATCCAGTAGGATTTACCAAGATCCAGATTGTAGTAAATGTACCACCCCGTTGAAGACTTTGGCAAAACTAGGCTTGCATAGCCTTGTATTTAGGGGTTCTAGCCAAAGATAATGGATAATTTGGGAAATTAAGAGTTAAACATGAGGTAGAGTTGGTTCAGGTGAAGTAAATTGGAAGCATTTCTCCACACGCTTGACCAAGAAATCAAGCCCTTAGCATAAGGTGGACATGGTAGAGCTGAAGGTACAGTAGTGGTGGTAGGCAATGTTGGCTCTTAACCCATGACCTAGAAATTCACGATGAGTTCACTATCAGGTATTGAGGTGAACATGTCAGAAGTTTTCTAAGTGGTTAAGGATTAAGGAGCTACAACCATGACCAAGATCTCAAGGGGTTCCCTATGTCCGAGACATTATATATAGAGGAAAACAGTGGAGGTAGTTCATTTGGTGAAGATTGTGGCCCATTGACAAGAAATGTCAAGAAGAGTTGTTAAGGATTAAGGAGATACACCCATTAGAATTCACCATGAGGGAAACTGATGCAGAGATGCAGTGCAATGTCATTTACGTTTTTTAAGCAACTGATGGTTGAGGGCTTTGCTCAAAGGATCAACAGCTGTGGCTTTGGTTGTTCTGCGGTTTGACCCTGTGATCTTTTGATCAGTAGCCCGGCATCTTAATGATTACTCGAGTTGAGCGTTTCCTGCAAGGTCCACATGGTAGATAATAAGAACATCATAAGGATTAGCGTGGATTATTCCATCATGGATGGATCCTTGACCCCTAGGAACTTTTGTCCCCTTAAGCCTTGGCGAAATGTGAGGGGTAAGTGAGTACATTTACTTTGTTACTGTACTTGTGCACTGTACTTATGTTACCTAATAATAGTTCAATCAGTGGATACGTTTGACTTTTACTCTACTACATCCACCAACAAATATCTAGACTTTCTACAACCATAAAATTTTTGGCGTTTACACCCACAAATACTGCCACCTGCAGGTTGTTCCACGTGACGCAACTAATCATGTAGAAGTTGTTTGACATTAGAAGCGAAGATGGCTATAGATATTGGCCAAACAGTCAAATGGCACGGTTGGCCAATGGGGGTGATAGTTGACTTTTGTTTTATGAAAAATGTCAGATCGAATAAAAACAATACGATAAAGTAAGAAAGACTCACCTTTTTACTATGACTGTGAGCTAATACGGGCTCACTATTGTTTTTTTTGTAACGCAAGTACATTTGAAGTTAAGTACTTTTGTACTTTTACTCAAGTGGACATTTAAATAGAGAACTGCTAATTAAATGCGAGTTTTTCCTTGACTGTCCCTACTTTTAATCACGTCTAGAATTTGTGTAGTTCCGCTCAACTCTGGTTGCAGCAATAAAAATAGTGTTTGGTTCTAAAAGGTCACAAACTGACCAAGCAGAGCAAAAACGAATTAAATGTCTGTTTAGTTTCTCAGGGAAAAAAAAAAGAAGAAAGAAATCTATAAGCCGTAGGTTTTGTGATATTGTTTTTACTACAGACATCCTGATTCTAGGTAATTGTTGCCTGGAAGGGGACAGCAGTCCATAGAGGCTCAAACTGGCTGACAATTATTCTTTTTTTTGTCCTTTTCTTGTCGGCCACCTTATACCCACTTGCTAACCGAGTCTCCTGTTTGTTTGAGGAGCTTTGTACCAGTTGCAAGGCTCATATCGCGAGGCGGTACGTGGAAATGAGCAACCATGCGCTGACCTGATCTCACCTTGTGCTAAGACATGATTCAGGTCTGTGGCGCTGTGTGAGCGTGGGAGAACGATTTAAATCTCCACTTAGCCGTTATTGCCGCGCTCTCAGTGAGGCCGTTAGGTAATGCTGCTCGATATTGATAAAATGACTGTACTGCTGAGCGAGTTGATGGATAACAAAACACGTCGGTTAACACGTTGTATGGTTTTCAAATAAGGGCCCTCGAGCGCTGAGTGTTATTCTTCCTCTCGGGTTTAATGTAGATGAGCTGAATACGGATATTCGCCAGTCTGGAGGTGGTGTAATTTTGCTGAGGACGGTTTAAACGGTGTGTTTATGAGTTTTCATGCTCAGATTTCCCATGATGCTTCCTGGCAGTCGGTTTCTGACAGGTCTGATAATTTTGTACTTGCACTTCTACATGGGGTTGCATGAGTGCGTGTGGCATGGGCAGCTTGCATGTCTGGAAAGGCACCATCAATGCAGAAAAATATATTC
>JAOTQY010000016.1:14942052-14954493 GCA_026413445.1 Dolichallabes microphthalmus | reverse complement strand
GTGTGCCAACTAAATTATAGATATATCTCCTGGGTGGAGAGTATCCCTCACCCAATGAGCCAGATGGCATTTTCCCCCTTTTCTTACCCTTACTGTGATCTTTTATTTTAACCTTTTCACCTTAGTATACTCCTTCACCTTGTTGCTTGTACACTAGCTGCTGTAACAAATTCCCCGTGTGATTAATAAAGTAATCTATCTATCTAACTAACTACAGTATCTCCATCCATCCATCTAGGAACTTCTGTAGTCCAACTAGGTACCGTGGAGGCCAAAGGTGATTATTACCATTGTATTTATTTCCATTTTTGGAAAATGCAAACTCTATGCACACACAGACCCGGGGCGGGAATCAAACCCAGACCCTGGAGGTAAAATGTGACAGTGCTATGAATCACATGAAGCCACTGTGCCACTATCTATCTATTTTTCTTCCTGCACAGTTTCTATCTTAACGTAAAATCTGAACATTATGCAAAATGAAAAGCCTTTCCCTAATTATAGATTTTATTCCAATAAGTTTTTTTTTTCAACACTATCTGTAATTGGTGCATTTTATCTTATGACCTTCTAATTCATAAATAATCCAAAAAACAACAAAGAATTTCTAAACTTAATATTTAATAGTTTGTATTTCACAAACATTCCAGAAGAGGAAGAAAAAACACTATTGTATGAAGTTTTATTTGACACCATAACAATAACCACTCTCAATGCTGTGTGTGTGTGTGTGTGTGTGTACAGTACACATGACCACGTGGTGGTGAGGGGTTTCATGCTGAACCGCACGTGCGCATCCGTCACGTGCGCTTCCATGTTGCTGAAAAATCCGGACCATTCTGGAGGTTTCTTGCTCGCGCATGCGCGTGAGCCTCGGTTAAACCTGACTTATATCAAATTGAAGCGTAAACTCGTGCCTTAAAACATGCTTAAATTACTTTGTATTGTAATGTCACGTAACTACACTACATCTACACTTTCGCGGATCCCGTTTTAAAATCAGCGCTGGAGTACCTTTGTAAATAAAGCCTCCTCCCTCCACGAAGAAAAAAAATAGACTCTTCCGAATCACAGATGGACGAATACATGTAGAGGGGAAGGGGGGGTTACGTAGATATGACGATTTTAATACATAAAAAAGGTTTTGTTTATGGTATGTATTGGTATTAAAATATAAGAATTTTGATTCTTTTAATGACAGTAATCGCGTATTTTAATGTGCGTGTGTGTGTGTGAAAAGGAGATTTAAATATTGAAATCAGCGTCCCCTTGTTCTGTGATCAGATGGTACGCTCCGGTGGAACCACCCCCACTTTTGGTTGCTAATGCTAGGGGTTGAGATTTAGAATGAACCTGTTGTTTACGTTTGAGAGGCGTAAAAGGAAGAAGGAAGTCGAAAAAGTGATGAAAACAGGTACATAAACATTGTTATACACATATATATATATATATATATATATATATATAAACCTCATGGAGATACGCAACGCGACACGGAGGCGGTCAGTGTTAAGAAGCGCGCGGCGACGCGTGATGAAGCGGGACGCGGGTAAAGTTCTGCGCTCGCTCCCGCTGCAGGTGAGCGACGACCCCGGGGACGCGCGCGCTCCAGACGCCTGCTTCACCTTGGGCTGGTGCGGGAACTCGAGCGCGCTGACGGCGCCGCGGTACAGCCTGCTCCGGGAGGTGGGGCGGGGAAGCTACGGCGTCGTCTACGAGGCTGTGGCCCGGAAAACCGGCGCCCGGGTCGCGGTCAAGAAGCTCCGCTGCGACGCTCCGGAGAGGGTCGAGCTGGCCCTGGCTGAGTTCTGGGCCTTGGCGAGCTTGGAGAAGAAACACGAGAACATCGTCCAGCTGGAGGAGTGTGTGCTGCAGAGGAACGGCATGGCGCAGAAAATGAGCCACGGCAACAAGAGCTCCAAGCAGTATTTACGATTAGTGGAAACTTCATTAAAAGGCAAGCTCTCTCTCGCTCTCTCTGATTCTTTCATCTCATGCAGCTCTTACGCAATCAGCTTCCCTGCGCAAAACACTCACACACACTTTCTCCGTGCATGGATGAATATCTCTTTCAGTTATTAATTATTATTATTATTATTATTATATTTGATCTGTTTAGATCCAGCTTCCCTGTACAAAACACCTCTAAACACTCTGACCACCAGCCATCATGCACACCTACAAAATCACCTCCATCACTGCATGCATGGATATCTTATTGGTTATTATCATAATTTGATCTAATTTAAATCCAACCTTCCTGTTTTTTATTTTTTTACTTCCTGTTTATGATGAAATGACTCCATGCAAATAACCTGCATCATGTTTCTCTCCTCTAACCCTGTATTTACCCATATGGGGGTAAATATTTTTGCACAGTAGTTCATTCACACTTCTTGCATTGTCATGGAATTTTTTTTTGTGTGTGTGTGTGTGTGTGTGTAATGTAGTGTTGTGTAAGCTTCCTATAACCCCAGCTAGCAGCCTGTAATAAGGGAACATGATGTTCCAAGCTTTCTCACTTTAACCCCTTCCTTCCTGGCTCGGACCCCTAACCCTCCTGTCCCCCTGCACCACCATTCTCCTACAACAGGGGGGTTGTTTTGATGGCTGTTCACTCCCTCCACTCTGCCATTAAAATAAAGGACGACAACAACGATAGTAATGTTAGTCAGAATAATTTATTATTATTATTATTATTATTAGATGAATCAGGTTAAGTTTTAGGTCTTTTTGTCGAAATTGGCTTGGAAGATTTATTTGCATTTCTCTCTCTCTATCTTTCCTTTTTTATATATATATTTTTTGTTCGGTTATGCGTGTGGTTTTTGCAGTAGTATTCATTGACCCCTATTTATATTTCAGATTATGTAAGCGTCAGATTTTTTTCCAGCGCTGGTCTACAAAAAGGATAAAGGCAACATGTGACAACCTAAACAACAGCTTAAATAACTTCAGTATTTCATGATCTGCAAAACAGAAACTGTTTGAAACATGGTACATAGTGCCTGCCTGGTTCACTGCTGCTGGAGCTGCACGATCTCTGTCGTGTGTAAAATAAAATTTATAAACATAAATAAATGAAAATCGTGATACGGACCTGTGCCAACTTAACTTAATTCACTTTTAAGTTAATTAAGCTAATTACAACACACCAAGACAAACCCTTGTCAGTACTGTATGTATTAAGAGATGTCCAAACATTCTGTTTGTGGTCGTTGCCTTCTGTAGCGTTCTGTCAGCTCGACGCTGTAGTACTGACGTAATAGTAGTAAAGACCGGGCTATGAATAAACACACAGCTGCACACCAAAGAAAGACTACAGTCGCTCTCTCCAGAGACGTCAGACTGGACCATCTTACTTACTTCATCTCATTGCTGAAGCGTCCATTCAAGATTAAACGACGTGCGATGATGGTTCAAAGCATGTTCAGTGCTCTTCGGGTTCATTCACGTGACATACAGGCTTATCAGTTTGACATCAGCTCTGATTTCCTCAGAAGAAAGCGCGAAGCTTTCTCTGACTTGACAAAACACACACGCACACACCCAGGCCAAGTAGATACCACTGGATTGTTTACCAAAACTTGTTGGTTAAGCCCAAAGTGTTCCTCCACCCTTCCCAACGTTCCCTTGCTACTTCCCTGAGGGTAAATCTCCATTGCCATGTCAAAGACCCACTCTAGTGTACTTCTGTTTGTTCAAGTGAAAATTTATGATGCAAAGAATGTGTTCATCTCGTCGTTACCTGCTGTCTAAAATGTGCCATTATGTTTTGTTTTGTTTTTTTGTCATTTGCAGGCGAGCGTATCCCTGGTTACCTTGAGGAGCCATGCTACCTCTGGTTCGTCATGGAGTTCTGCGAAGGCGGCGACCTCAACCAGTACATCCTGTCTCGACGGCCCGATTCCCGAACCAACAGGAGCTTCATGAAGCAGCTGACCAGCGCCGTGGCCTTCCTGCACAAGAACAACATCGTCCACCGTGACCTCAAACCCGACAACATCCTGATCTCGCAGAAGTTCGGGACGCCCGTCATCAAGGTGGCCGACTTCGGCCTGAGCAAGGTGTGCGCCGGGCTCGGGGGATGCGTCGAACCCGAGTCTGAAGGACACGTCGAAAAGAACGTGAACGTCAACAAGTTCTGGTTGTCGTCGGCGTGCGGTTCGGACTTCTACATGGCGCCCGAGGTATGGGAGGGCCACTACACAGCCAAGGCGGACATCTTTGCGCTCGGCATCATCATCTGGGCCATGCTCGAGCGGATCACGTTTATCGACGGCGAGTCAAAGCGTGAGCTCCTGGGCACGTACATCCGTCAAGGCAGCGAGATCGTGCCGGTGGGCGAGGCGCTGCTCGAGAACCCCAGGATGGTCCTGCACATCCCACAGAAACCACGAAGCTCAATGTCCAACGACGTCAGGACGCTTTTACGCGACATGTTGGCCGTTAATCCAGAAGACCGACCGGACGCTTTCCAACTCGAGCACAGGGTCACGTGTGCCACATGAACCAGAGTAGAGGGAGTTTCAAGCTTGGTGGGTTTTTCAAAACTTCACATGGCATGTGAATCTTGAGTAGTGGATAGACTTCTGAAGTTTTCATCATCTTACAATATTTGAGGTGTTTCATGGGCGGGATACAGTCCTTAGATCAGTTTCTAAAAGTTCTATTCAAGCAAGCTTGGTCAGATTTCAGACGTAGTGCTGCACAGTTTCCTGGAACCTCAGTTAGATACCTCAAGTTGCTTATTATATATCGAGATCTACTCCGTGCCACCTCAGATATCGAAGCCAGGTACATTCTGTTGGATTCATAGCATGAATCCCTGAATAATTCTGTTTATACCTCACAGAGATATGACTCGTATACAGCTCGTCTGTTTGTTGACTGTAAACAAAGCAAAGCTCAACAAAGTGTGTGCAGTGCCTGGACCCCTGTCAATGTTTGTACTTGTAGCTTCTTGGACACTCGTAACCCAGTTATAAGTGTTCTCAAAAGATCAGGTCCGTTTTAGAGGAAGCCGCGCTACATCACTTCGCTAACGTTTTTTTAGCGTTTAACGTCCCTGTCAGTTTAGCCGTCCGAGGGCATGGCTGCCGTTCGAAGAGTCACGATTAACTTTAATCCGCGCCAGGCTGCACGTGTCCGTCAGAGGTATGCTGCCTGACTTCATCTTGACACGTGCATTGTACATCTTCTATTCTTTTGTGGTTCAGGAATTTCTGGTGCCGCCCTCCATTATGCGTCGCCTCAATTATAAATCCAGAACGCTCATGGCTGCAGGGGACGAGTGTGTTTACAAGGCTTTTACCCGTCTCTCTCTCTCTTTCTCTCGGGTGATTAAACCTCACGACATTTCACATGTAATTAGACAAACAGGATCAGACACCTTTTGCACACATGAACAGGCTCCCAGCTAACTTATCACGAAGATCCTACGTGTGAAACAGGAAACCCTCGCATGTTTTGTTTAGTTTTTTTTTTTTGTTGCAGTTGTTTTTCCAGCGTGATGTCATGTAGCTTGAGTTCATCGCTCATGGTATACTGCTGTTTCAAATAATAATTTCCCACTTGATCAGGATTGACAAGTGTTGGCGTGTGTCGCACCTTGAACACCTTGAACATTTCAAGTATTGCAGATAATCTTCAGGAAAAGATGACAAGGCCAGACTAGCTTTCAGATGTACCTGATACTGAAAAAGAAATTGTTTCCGTGATAGCTAAGGTTTACTAAACGCGTGTTACGCTAACCTACGACGTTGCCTGACGCGCGCCGCAGCCTGAAATGCGCCTGCCTACACGTCAGGGTGATTCAGCCGGCAAAAACTGAAAGTATAAATGCTCATGTGTCATAGGCCACTTGCGTAGACTTAAACTAGCCAGAAATATAAATCAGCTTCTGTTTCAATTAATATGAAGCCATACAGATTTTTGTTGTTGTTGTTGTTTATTAGCTGTTGCTTCAAATGCTAGCTGGACCTAATAAGCTTTATGTTTGGATGTACCACATACACGGCATGGATGGCTTCTGAGAGAGTAAAGAACCTAAAGATTTTTAACAAACAAACTGCTTACTGCCGCTTTAAACCTGTTACAGTCCTGTTTATTTTTTATTTTTTTACGGTTATGACAACTGTACAAGATCCCAACTGTTACATGATAAAAGTGTTCTCACAGTAGACATTTACATTTCTTTTTTTTAGTTTCAGTATCTCTTCAGCTGTGTGTAGCCGTGCGTGTGTTTGCCTTCTGCCTATTAGTGAATTGTTCAAGCGATCGTCAGAGCAATTAGACCTTTGCGTCTTTATTTTTTTTTTACATTTTATTTTTAGTGGCACTGAATCATCCTCTAATAACACGCGAGTACTCGACATCTTGCGTGCTTTAATACCTCCAGTGCCAATGCCTGTCAATCGGTAGCACGTTGACGATAGCTTTTCCACTCTGGATGTCAAACATGACTTTCTTTCCCCTCGCTATAAGGGTACACATAGAGAAACTCCCAGCCTCCTCGTGTCCTCTACTTCACGCCCCGCTGTACCTCAGTCAGGACAAGCTCGTGTATGGCGAGGTACGGTCACCCAGGTCCAGAGACTGGAGATTTTGACTCCGTCCTCATCAGCTTGAGGTAATTCAGACAGGATCGCGAGTGAAAGAAGGAGAACCGCAGTAGCCTATAGAAAACCCCTCCCCCTTTTCTCCGTGAGACACCACAGAGCACTGAGCGCTCACGCCAGGAACATTTTGTCCTCACGCAACAATGTTTGTTACGTATAGCTGGCACCACACACACCCCAGCTCTGGGCTGTGTCTGCAGTTATTTAGGCCAATTCACTAAAGTTAAAAAGCATGCAGTAACGTAAATCCTGTGCATGTGAGCTTGGAGTGTTAGGTTTTATTAAAATATTTACTTAAAAAAGTTATAATAATATTTATTGAAATATTTAAGGTATTTTAATTCGGTGGTGGTCACGTTATTTATTGTAGATTAGTTTTTATTTTATGAAGCTATAAAAATGCATGAATGGTATAAAAAATAGTAATATGTATTAAATTCTTTATTTCTTTTATCTTTATAGCTGTTTTATTTTCTGTCTCACTGTAGTGTTTTGGATTATTATTGTTATTGTTATTAGTACTAATGTTAATATTTTTTTGTAATATATGAAAAAGTAGTAAAAGTATGAAATGTTTAAAATGAAGTGCAGTGTGTATACAGTATAGGGGGGAAATCCGTTCAAAATCACACAAAAGTATCATCACACTGACTCCAAAATAGTTTATTTATTTATTTTTAAATAATTATTTCAAATTACTATATGTTGCCTCCATTTAATCTTCCTCTATAATCCTGTAGATGGTGCGCTCCTGTGTGGTAGGAATGAGCTAATTATTTGCTATGGTTGTTTAGAAATGTAAAAAAAAAAAAAATTATTTATAAAATTCTGATACTAACAGAATCGCAATTAAATCGAATCGGCATCTAGCTATCGTGATGATATTTTATCAGCTGGTCCCTGGTGATTCCCATCTCTAGTGTGCATATAATCATCTAATTAAATTATTGCTTACAGCATTTAACACCGTAATAATAATTACTATTACAGTTTTCACGCAGTTATTGTTGGTGGTGTTAACTATATCAAATCGCTGATTAAAATTAATATATAAAAGAGTAAAATTTAAGACATCGCTGGTTCTTAAAACGCAGCATACAAACTCATATAAACAACAACATACTCGCCTGAAGAATGATTCAGATTCCAGTTTTTGATTCTGATTTGAATTTAAAGCCTCCGATCCTGACTCTGATTCCAGTTCTGATTTCGGACCACATGATTCAAACTTTGATTCCAGCTTTAATTCGGATGATCTACGCCATGATATTTTGTAGAGTAAAAATTTCACACGTTTTTCCTAACCGACAGTTATTACGGTGACAACCAGAAATCAATTAATCAATAATTATTAATGGTAAAATACAATAAAATTAATATTATTATTATTACTACTATTAATAGTCGTTTCATATTATTTTCGACGATTTTCAGCCTATTACCACTGAGGTATCAGATTATTTTTATTCTGTCTTGAACATAACTGTTTTGTGTTTCCTCAGGTTTGAGAGCCGAATGAGCGTCCGATCGCTCAGCAGGACAGAGGAGAGAAACTCGGAATTTCAGGACTGTGAAGCGTGTGTGTGCGTAAGAACAGGAAATTAAACTCTTTCAGAATGATCGTGCCTGACAAGTCTGACTTCTGCGTGTCTGGCCTTGAGTTATTTCCTGGGTTTTCCCTTCTTCTCAGCACTCTTCCTAGGGTTTTACATTTTGTTTTGTTCCTCTGTCGTATCGGCCGTGCTGTTGTTCAGAACCACAGACAGGAGAAAAGACAACATGTTGCACTTTGTACTCATCACCTCTGCACTCCTCACAAGCTTACAGTGTCTGCAGATGATGACGGTCCAGATTCCAGGATGTTCTGCAATGTTCTTTAGGTTGTCGAGGAGTATTGAAAGATGTACTGTGAAATAAGCAATGTGAACACTCAATCCAGTGTATGTGTGTGTGTGTGTGTGTGTGCGCGCACGTGCGTGTGGTTGAGCAACAACTTCCTGGTTTACAAACTCCGTTTTGTGCCTTATTTAATTTTTATTTTTATTTGACAGATTTATGAGTCTGATGTTCTGAACCGAATCTTCCATCACTTTGCGCACTCGCATGCAAAAAAAACAAAGGAGGAAAAAAACGGAGCCAGATTTCAATATTTAAGGTCATTTATACTTTTTTTCGATAAAATATACCTGTGGTAATTATACGTTCATTATCCAGGAAATTAATCCAAGTTCTCCAATTTAATTCAGTTTTTGTTTGCGTTGAATTCAGTTTTGTTTGGCAGACACCATGCCACAATCTGTGTGTAAAGAGTAAAGTGTATTATGACACGGGGAAATAAATCTGGAGTGAAATGACGAGGTGTCCGCATACTTTTGGCCATATCGTGTATTAACTTGTGAGCTGTATGATGTGAAAAGGGAACAAACTGACCACAACTTGAGGGAATCTGGTTTATTGTATGTTGCTTACAGTTCAAATACTACGTGAACTCCCCTGAAACACGCCAGACACCCTGCCAGTTATACTATTTTCTGTTCATCATTTCTGAGCTCATGTATATTCACAGCGGTCTTCCTACAAGATTTGCTTTTCAGCTTGTTTATATTTATCTGGTTTACTTGTTCGATGGTTCTACCTCATTTTTTTTTTGGTTTGTTTTATCGTTAAACAGTCTCATTTCTCTCTTAATGATTGTTAAAGAGTTTGGGCACTAAAGGCATTTCAGTACATTCGTATAAAGTGGTGTTTGTTATGTTTTGACAAAAATGTACAAGGAATTGAATCGGGCCCGGGTTTAGGAGCGGTGTCCGAATTTCCATGATTGCAAGTGTACAATTCTCAGTTTTTCCAGATTTCAACATATCCGTATCACGTTGCTCTCTCATCTCTGATGAAATGAATTATGCAAAAGAATGACAAACTTTTCCTTTAATCGTCCCTTTAAATGGTTGGTGTCTGAGAAGAAAAGGCTTTATGATGCATCAGGTAGAAAACCCTCTTCAGTCAAACATGTGGATGGAGCGGGAATATGTAAAGAAGAGAAATTCTCAGGGGAATGCTGGGAAATAATCAAGATTAGAGATTGTCTTGTAATAGCTTTATTAGCGCTGTATTAGTTTAGCTTGTTTGAGTTAATTAAACAAACAAATAAATGACATGGCACAGGACCTGGATGATTTATAGGGCTAGAAAAAAAGATTTAGCCAAAGCTGATGATTGAGCTTTGTTCTCGACACACACTGCTCTTCCTGATGAAAAGTTCACGGTTACTGGAATGTCCTCGTGTCTTTCATTCGATGCGCAGAATACCTCAACCCGCTGTAACGTCATGTTTTCTGTAGGCCAAGATTAAAATTCCTCACATGCAATGTTTGCAGGTCAAACACGATCACATTTCGCACATTTCATTACAACTGCTGTGAACGGAGAACTTGCACTTCACTTACAGATATTTCTTTCTGTTCATGAAATAAAGATTTGACTTTATTGAGACTTTCAGTAGACTCAGTATAAGAGGACTTGCTAGCAATGCTATTAAACACTTCAGTTTTTGTTGTTGTTGAGTATTTGTACTCAATTATCATGTACTGTTTTTTTTTTCTAAATAAATAAACAGTTAAGTAAAACTGGTCCTTTTGTTTTAATTCTTGAATTCATACCTTTTTTTTTATTGCATCAACCACCTTTACTAAAAGTTCACTTAAAAATTTGAGCATTTTTTCTCCCCATGTATTTCATTAATTAATTTATTTAATGTTAATGTTTGTTATATATCACCGGTTGTGAGACACTGAACAACTTTTTAAGCTTAGTTTCTCAGTGGTGTGTGAACTTTTGCCCTTGATGCTATGTGGACTATTAATATGCTAATATGCTATGATCAAGATTAAACACACATTTAGGTTTAAAAAGTCAAATAAATTTGGACAAACGAAAAAACATTTAAATCACAGTAATAAAAATAAATGGTACAATATGATCATCATTTAAAAAATATTTGTATTAATCATTTGTATTAAAACCAAACTAGCAAATGAAAATGACAAATCTTTTTTTCATTTAATCATTTATTGTCAGGTCTATAAATTTTTGGATTTTTGCCTTTTTATACAACCAAAACCGATTTAAGAGCACTTTTAAGACTTCTAGCTTAATTCCAAAAGTTATTTAAAAAAAATAAATAAATAAATGTATTAAACATTTTTGGTTTATAACTTTTTACATCAAAGCCCGAGATCTGCCCATAAATTCCACATCGCACTAACCTTTTAGAAACTACGGACTTTTTTCATTTCAAGTCATTCTATGTTCACTCTAGGCTCAAAAGTAATTGGACAAAATTTACATCCTCCAACATTTTTATATTCCTGTTAAGATTACTTAAATTACTGGGATGAAAATCCCTTGCGGTCAGTGACTGCCTGAAGTCTGGAACCCGTGGACATGACCAAATGCTGGGTTTTCTCCTTTGCCTTTGCTTTACCGCACTTCCCAGGGTTTCTCTGCATTCGGTTACATCTTCAGGAAGTTTAAAGCAGATCAGTTGGGTTGAGGTCAGGTGTCTGACGCTGTCCTATAAGAACATTCCATTTTTGTGCTTTTGGTTGCTTCCATGGTACGTCTTGTGTCGTTATCTGTCAGTACTGTGAAGAACCGTCTTCCACGGGTTTGCAGCATTTGACTGAACATGAGCAGAAAGTAGAGCTGAATACGCTTCAGAATTCATCCTGCTGATAGAAGCAGTCACGTCATCACTAAACACCAGAGACGCAGTTCCATACACACCCGTGCCACAACACCACCTCCGACATGTCTGGTAGATGATGAGGGACGCTTTAGCTCGAGAGTCCTTCCTTTCCTTCTCCATATTCTTCTCTTACAGTCTTTTGGGTAAACATTACTTTTGATGTCATCTTTAAATTTTTAGACTTGGACGATGATCCTCTTACCTCGTCTAGTGTTTTTGAAATGGCTAGACATTGTGAAAGGTTATTCCTTCGCCAAGACAGTCAGCTGTCCAATCATTTTTGAATCTGTGAAAATTAAGAGGAAAAAACGGACGTAATTCCTGAGCAACAATTTCATTTTATTTTATTATGATTTTGGGTAAAGACCTTGAATTAAAGCTGAAAGTCCACACTTTAGTCAGATTCTGATTGCTTCAAATTCAAACCCATTCCGGAGATTTCCGAATATGCGTCCCAATACTTATGGACTGGGCTGTTATAAAACAATTACAGGTCCACTGAGAGGTTTGCCCGGATTAGTTGTGAACATTATTATTATTACTATTATTATTATTATTATTATTATTATTATTAATAATAATAATGAGTCAGTGATCTGTTGTCATGGTAACACTCCAGTTGCACTTTTTATTCTCAAAAATTTAGATTTGCTGTTTTATACCTGAATGTTGTGTCAGTGTCAGAGTTTAATCAGCGTGACCTTCATGTTCAGTCACCGTGTTCAGGAGGTCATTGAATTCTGTAAATACTGGAGGGAAGAGCATTGGCGATGTCATGAGGCATCGAGATGGTAATAGGATGATCAGTCCATGAACTGAATTATTCATTTATTTCCAGACATTAATGTTGGAGCTCAGGGTGCTTTATACTGGAAGAGTATTACTTTTTTTTTTGCAATCGTTAATAAATGACAAAAAATATATACATCTCTTAATAAATTGCTTTACATAAAGACATAAATGGCTTAAAGCATTAATAGGTAGGATTATAGGTGGTTGTTACGTGCGCGTGTGTCTTGCACGTATGTGCGCATGCGTGGCTGCTTGCTGTGCGCGTGCGCGCCCTCTCTCCCT
>JAOTQY010000016.1:14871802-14883550 GCA_026413445.1 Dolichallabes microphthalmus | reverse complement strand
AGGGTGTACCCCGCCTCGTGCCCTAAGCCTCCTGGGATAGGCTCCAGGCCCCCGCGACCCTGAATACAGGATAAAGCGGTACAGAAGATGAGTGAGTGAGATTCAAACCCTAAACCGAAGAGATTTAAGGCAGCAGTCCTAACCACTAAGCAAGCCACGTTTTTTGTTTTATTATAAAAATAAGGATGGAAGTGCTCAAATCAAATCTAATTCAATGTTTCGATTTATGATCGTGTTTGGCAGTTTTTTCATAAACCTTTTCAAGTCACTTTTTGTGTTTTCAGATCTGTAACCACATGGTTACCGTATGTTAAAAAATAAAAAGTCTAGTTAGTGCTATGTTGGACACTTCTATACTCACTTCCATTACCCTTTTCCATTCTTTCAGCTTCCCTTCCTTCACCTCTGTTTTCAATCAATTACGGCCAAGTCTCAGGAGTCCCTACAATAACTACCGGAACGTTCAAACCAGGAAGAATCTGGCGGTCTTTTTTTTTCTTTTCTTTTTTTTAAGAGGCGACCACAGAGTGCGTGCTACACCATGGTACAGAACATAAAAAAAAGAGCCATCGCATCAGCACTTTATCCCTTTATGACTCTTCAGAGAGTCTCCAACCCGGGCCAGGCCTGATGAATGGGTCTGCAGGAAGAAGGGTGACCCCTGGAAGGGTGGGGGTCTGGGTTAGGTGGTTCAGAAAGCAATTTGATGCAGAGCCCATCAAACTGGATGTTTTCTTTTCTTTTTTTTTGCAACACGGAACGAATAAGAGTATGTGAATTTTAGGTCCTGTTTTTTTTCCACAAGCTCAGCTTTTTACTTGTTATGAAGAAATCCGCATCCATGCTCTTGTTGATACGAAAAAAATTCACATAAGATGTTTTAACCAAATACAGGTACAAATACAAGGTATGTGGTTGAGACGTGAGGTGTGCATTGGGACTGGCAACAAAAGTGGCGGGATTTTACTTCACTGTGAAGTTGCCAGGGGTAGCTCAGTGGTTAATGCATTGGACTACGGTTCGGAAGATCCCAGGTTCAAATCCCACAACCACCAAGTTGCCGCTGTTGGGGTCTTGAGCAAGGCCCTTAACCCTCAACTGCTCAGATGTGTAATGAGATAAAAAAAAGTAAGTCGCTCTGGATAAGAGCGTCTGCCAAATGCCTAAATGTAAGTTAAATAGCACCATCGCCTTTTACCTCCATGTTTTCGCTTACCTTATAGTAGGTATAATTAGTATTATCTTCACTATCATCCTGACACTAATAGGCCAAAAAAAATGCAGCTTGATCCTAGTAATCCACTAATAAACAACCTTAGTGTTAAAATATCCAGCTGTTACGTCTCACACAGGATTAGCATCAAACGGATGTTTTTAATAACAAACCTTTTAATCATTTATTGTTAGATATGTTTGTTTATGTAGAGTGCTTGCAATAGTAATCTGGATAAATTCATAAAATGTACAGAAACAATAATGTGCACTGCCGTCCAGACCATCTGGGAATTCCACAGTGCAGCGGCGCACATTTTGATTAACAGCGTTACAAAGACCGCTGCTAAACCAATTTTTATTTATTTATTTATTTTTACTTCTGAAATTCTGATTAAACTTAATGAAAACCCCAGATGCTCTACAGTTTGATCCTGAACCTTGATCTGCATCTCCAGAAACATATTCCAACTTCACGCCTCAATGCTGAGCAACTCAAGCAAGCTCGGCAAGCATGGGGCAAGTTTCCCATGCTGCAGACACGTGCTATTGACACAAATGCACCATGGGATCTGGAGTCAGCCGGGTGCCACGGTTCTCCTTTTACTGTCCAAACACGGCCGAGCGGGAGTGTGCACCGGGGTCAGTCGAAGAAAAGCACCATTTGACGTTCCCCCTCATGCCGCTCTCCACTGGTGATTTTTCCCACTGCACCAGAGCGAAAGTGCCTGCCTCGATTTATAAGCTGTTCCCGTACCCCGACATGCTAATGGCTAGGAAACAAAGGCAATTTTCGTCTGTTAATGCGGCAACGGAAACGTTAAACGGCATGGTAAGAGGCTCCAGTTTATAAAACTGTGCAGAATCAGTTCCTCTAGGCATGTCGGAGTAGGGTGTAGGTTCATGTGTTTGAGGAAGATTGATGGAAATAATGAACTTGTTAAAGAAAGATGATTTTTTTTGTTTGTTTTTATCCTTAATTTCCATTCAGTATTTTTAGTCACATTACAGAGTGCACGGATCTATTGACTACTAGATGTGCTGTGACTTTGTTCATTTAATTACACACTCATACTGTAAGTGCTAGTGTGTGCGATTAAAAAAAATGCACAGCTCCATCTGTTGAATTTTATTATTTTTTTCAAGGATGATTTCTTTTTAACGCTATAACGGCGTTTTCCATTGAAAATTCAAAGTAGCATATGTTCTCTTGCCATGGGCCGATTGCAATGAAACAATGCCTATATGTTACCACAAGCTCGGCCAAATACACCTGTGAAAACCCCTTTCAAATTTGTCCAGTAGTTTTTATGTGATGTGTGCACAAACAGACAGACAAAAAAAGGCCACTGCAGTCGTTTTCGTGAACATTCAGCCGGTGAAACGTCTGATCCTTGAAGGGTAAATTTTCTAAAGAAAATGTGAGTGGTGCTTGCCGTTGCAAAACTTGGGCGTCTGGGCCTTTTATAATGACAGTCTACCGGATCAGTTGCTAAGGTGCTCTAAAGTGGTTGCTAGGGCGTGGCTTCACAATGATCCTGAGAGACCGATTGGTTGCCTGAGTAAAATGAGCCCGCCCCCATGTCTCTATGACAATAAGTAAGTTTTCCTCTGGAAGTTACCATAGTAGGAAATGCAATGGGGAGCACTTCCTGTTTCAATGGGGCAGGTTTGGGCAACTCTTATACAACTTCAAGGCTTGCAAGCCTCTTCAAATGTGAATCTTCAAAACTCTTGCTCTGTGCTAGAATTCATCAAAGTTGATCTCAAAACCAATTTTTTGGGCGGTAAATTGCACGATTTGACGCCTCTTTCATGGGTCTACGACAACTGGTACAGGACAAGATATGCGCCAAAATTTGTACGGACTGTATTTTCTGACTGATGAAACCTAGTTTATCTGTTTGTTTTTTCCACAGTGCGTATAAATGGGACAAAAGAAGGCCCTAGTTGTATGGACAGAAACCACGGCTGTGCTCATATCTGCAGGGAAACTCCAAAAGGAGGCATCGCCTGTGAGTGCAGACCAGGCTTCCAGCTCACCAAGAACAACCGCGACTGCAAATGTGAGTTGAACTTCCTACTGTCCTGAAAGACTTCCACACTTGCAACATTGATTGGTTTAGCCTGGAATAAGTGCCTGATAAGTGAGAATAAGTGAATAATAAAAATCTGCGATTTTGAAAAGGATCGCAAGATTCCCAAAGATTTCCAAACATCCATGCTCGTCCTAAACCCACCCATGATGTATTGGTGGTAATCTTTGGAGATACTGTAGTATGCCTCTGGGGTAAAAAAAAAAAAAAACGTTTGGAGTTCATGCTGTCAGTCCTGTCTGGGTCTGCTAGATGGACTAGCTGGAGAACACTAACGCAGAAGTGTTATTCTACTCTCTGAAAAAGTCCGTAGAGGAAAGGTGGAACAGTAGAAAGGCAAGTGTAGACAAAGCTGTGGTGTGTTCTGTGTGTGCATGTGTGTGTGTTTGGAGACAGGACCCTGCTCTCCTTCTGTCATCAGCTGCCTGCTCCAGTCGAAACACTTTTCAGTCTCACACTCACACTAGACACACTAGAAAAAAATGTTCCATAGAGACTTTTTAATACTCTGCATTTTCCCCCAGTACATGTTAACTATAAGGGAGCATTCGATTCCCAAACGCTTTAGGCAAATAGACTGCATAGAATGCCGAAAAATCGGTTAATACGGTGAAGTTTATTTGGATTATTTGTCGAGTCTATGTATATTTTTTCTCTAGATAAAAAATGGACTTTGTCCGCGAGTAAAGTTCTGAGATAGTGATTGGAGATCATGATCAGAAGGTTTAATTGCAGGACTACCCGAGAGCCGTTGTTGCCACCATGAGCACATCGCCTGAACTACTTAGCTGCAGGCCTGAATGTTTTAATTAATGTTTTAAGCCGCATTAATAAACATCACTCGAAGGACTAGCATTGTATCAAGTCCTCCATGGCTGAACTTGTCGGCTGTTGGCTTATGTTCGGGATCCATTCCAACAGTTTGTGTTTGTTCTGGTTTCTAATTTTTTGTGTGTGTGTGTGTGTGTGTGTGTGTGTGTGTGTGTGTGTGTGTGTGGTTCGCTCAGTGACCTGTAACTATGGTAATGGTGGCTGTCAGCACGTCTGTGAGGAGACAGACCATGGGCCGCGCTGTTCTTGCCACATGAAGTTCGCCCTGCACTCTGATGGCAAGACATGTGTAGGTAAGTCATGGCTGTCTTCTTAGTGTTGGTCAATCTATCCAGGTAGTACCTGGTTCTGTCTACCCCCTGATTTCTTCCCCTGCCCCCCCCTCCCCCCACACACACACTTTCACCTGGTCAGTTAATCCAGAAATCTAGACATAAATGCCCTCAACTAGACAGAAAGGTCCTACAGTACATGCATCCAACCCCCGATCCCCTGACCCTATCTAGCCATGTCGGACACCTACAGTAACACTTCTGTTTCCTGCCTCTGTTCTGTTCCAACCCTGACTGTTCCCACGTCTCCACCCACTAATTTTCCTTTCCTTTTTTCTTTAAGACAAAATTGATGCTCAAAACCTCGATTTTCTACCCCCACCCCTCACCTTTAACTGACCAGGTCAAATTTAGTCCTTCCTCTCCATTTAATGGTTCAGGGTTAGCTCAGTTGCTTAAGGCATGGACTACGGTTCAGAGGGTTCCAATTTCAAACCTCACAACCACCAAGTTGTCCCTGTTGTGTCCTTAAGCAAGGCCCTTAAGCCTCAGCTTCTCAGAAGTATAATGAGATAAAAATGTAAGTCGGTCATCTTAAGGCCATCTTAAGGCCATCGGATAAGGCCATCTGCCAAATGCCATAAAATGTAATTGCAAATACTGTAGTTGACTCAAGTAGTAATTGCCTGTCCGCATGTCCTGTCATTTCCCCTGACCATATTAGGGCAAGTAAGTCCTATACTTGCCCCTCATCCTTATTGTACCTGGCCAGGTGATACAATTCATCATGACTTTACACTTCTTTACCTGTTTCTTTTTCGAAGTAGGGCCTGGTTCTTTCCTCTCATTTCCTACCCTTCAAGCTTACCAGGCTACGTACCTCTCAGTACGGGTACTAGAGTTCCTCAGTTCTGTTTTCATATAGTTTGATCTGGATAGAATTTTAAGCATTTCTTGCCACTGAATTTTACGCCCTTTCTACAAAGCAAAGGAAGATTGGTTGATTGGTTTGCTTCTTTTCTCACGTCGCCTGAACCTTCACCCTAGCTCAGGAACTTGTTAGCTGATGATTATTGCTATTCCTATTTTTTCTTTTTTTTTATCGGCAATTAATTTTCAATTTGTATATAGTAGCAACGGATTGCATCTAAACATTGATGCAAGCTTAGCGCACATGAATTAGCCATTCTGTAAATGGCGCTTTACCGCTGGACAACCGCAGATTAAACCTAATGCTGTGGTAAGTATGTATAAAAGCCTCTATTCAGTCAAAGTTGTTTTGCCAGTGCTCAAGTCTAATGTTTATATGAAGTGTCTAAGTGTGTGCCGATGTGCTCTGTAGCTGTTTGTAATTACCATATTAAAAGAAAAATCTGATCTCAAACCAACATTGGCTTACATGAATGACCCTGTGACTGGGTTCAGTCTGTCCCTTAGAGTCCTCGGGTACCTGATGAGCGATGGGGTGTTCTGCAAAGCCGCTTTAAGTGTTCCACAATGTGCTCATTGTCCTATTGTAACGCTCCATTTCGATCCATACCATTCCAGTTACCATTAGTCCAGTCGCAAAAAATTATTTATTGGAATCCAGGGAGCCATAAAATGAAAGCTGACCACACAATCACTTATTCACTAGATTTGAGTAATATGTACATGATGGTATTTCAGACATATGCTCAGAATCTCAGCCAGTGCAGGAGCTACAGTATGCCTCTGCTTGCTCTAACCCAGCATGAGGCTTTTCTGCTCGAGCTTGCTTGTTTGATTTGCTTCCTCCTGACTTTTCATTGCCTTTCTCCCTTTTCATTCTGGTGATGCTGGTACATACTGTAAATGTGCAATGATAGGAGACAGGGTTTTAAAAACAAAATCACTGCTCGGTGATGGGTTTATAAAACTTAACATGGGATTTTGGATTCATTGGTTTTTCAAGCATGGTTTGTTGTCTATCCAAATATGTATGGTGAAATTTTTGAAGGAGCCACATCTTCCGTATCCAACTACAGCAGTCCCATGTGCATCGTAACCGATCTCTGATTGGCACGTTTAATATGAAAGCAGAAAAATAACACGCACATTCGCCTTGATTAAACAGCGGTTTTGGCTGTCCTCTTTCTTTTCCCTTTTCTCTGTTTCTGAATGGATTTAGCCAGACACCCTGCAATTAGCCCCTGGTCTCATTCCCCACAAACGAGACAAACACCCAGGGGCAGAAGGGTCACTCGAGCTCCACAGGAATCCATGAGCCCGAGAACAGAAACAAAACAAGCCGGACTCAATAATGAGATTCCACGCTAAGCCTCGTCATGACAGTGAGACAGCGTCAGAAGAGGAAAGACACACGGAAGAATGTTTTTTAAAGACCTGGAAAACGTTCCGTTTCGTGTTTTGTGAATGTAACCTCAAGATTCCAAACCCTGAATCTGTTTTTTTGTTTTTTTCTTCTTGCTGGTCAGCTGTTTGAGGGTTTGGAAAGAGCCAGCCAGTATTTCTGTCGTTCCGTTCACCAGACATTTCAGTGAGTCCATCCGACTGTCCGCAAATCAGTCTCTCAGTCCGGTGTTTCCACACGCGTTCACTAATTTTATTTGTTCGGCATATTTCCGAGTTAGTCAGTCAGACGAGCTGTGTTTCTGTTGGCTTAGAAGTGTCTAAACTTGATGGATTTGTAATGAGACCACATCCTAAACCTATCTTAGTTCATAAAATCAGTCTGAAATTCAGATTACTTCGTGGAATAGAAGCTTTCGTATCTCCTTTCCACCAGACAGTGCGGTGTGCCTCAGTACAATTGCTACAACCAACCCAGAGCCACGAATCTCCTGGTCGAGTTCTCTGGAGATCTCTGTGGGGCGCCATATTCCGTGCAAGACTAGTGTTTTGAGGAGCTTGAGGAGCAAGGCTTAGGTAGGGGCTTCAATATCGAATGCCTTTTATTCATCATGACGCAGACGACCGGTCCAAATTAACATAAAGGTTTTCCTTTAGATTCAGCGAAAAATGTTTTCACACACTGCTACTGAAAAATCCTATCCTGTACCTTCAAGACGAGCATAAGTCATTCTCCGGGTGGTGCAACAAAAAAGCTTTGCACTTGAAACAAAGTTTGAATCCCAATCATGTTGAGTGCAAGTGAGCATAATTGACCAGGTAAGAGTGACTAGGGTAGGAGTCTTTCTCTTTTTGTCTGTCGAAGCCATCTGTGAGGTCATATATGAAGAAGAGAAGCCATTATTGATTTCCTCAGAGTGTTTTATGCTTGACGAGTCTCGGAGGACAGCCGTAACCCTTCTCAGTCTGTAATCAGGGTTGGTTTTGGGAGAAACTGGTGCAAAACTAGGGTAACTATTTCAAGCGTCACTCATATGCCTACAGTAGTTTGTGCTCAGTACCTTTGGTTCCAGGAGGAGATCTTTATAAGCCTGCCTTATTTAGATAGTTTGAACAGTTTTGGGTTACACAACTCATTGATTGCGCAACGATCGGCTTTGCAGTAGAAATTACGACTAAATGCAGGGTCTCAGACTGTAAATGTTTGCGTTTGGCGGCGTGAACTTCTTTCATTCTTGGTTCTTTATCCTGTCTCTCCTTCTTTGTTCTTTATCCTCTTACTCCACCAGTCCGCGGTCTCAGCCTGGCTCGTTCTTTCTTTCAGCCTACCGGAGTCTCGGCAGTTCTTGCACAACACAGTTTCCAACAAATTTGTAACCTAAAAAAAAAATTTCTTAGAAGCGAGTGTAAAAACACCACTACACATATGTAGCGATCACGGTTTAATGTAGCGAGGCAGAATAGGAAAACCATTACAGCAGCGTGAAAACATTTTTCCCTCCGTGAGAGCAGACGAACGAGAAATCCTGCAGCCCGGGTTTTCTCTGAAGACGTGCGATTTGCGATCGCATTTCCATAAAAACGGCGCTGCACTGACAATGCCATAAAGCAGTACAGTCTCACTAGGACAGTGCCAGCAGAGATGCCATCACGTACTGTACCAGTACTCTGGCCTGATCCGATGGAGGCAACAATAAACCAACCACGTTTATTGATCATGCAATGCATAGATTATTCTTTAATATTATTAGTATGATAATAAGTTGATATAACTGTCTGACGTGACTCAGGATGAAGTTCCATTGTTACTGTAAATCTGCCTGACTTAGCTAAAAGCTGGCAGCTAAACGTCTGGGAGCCACCGTGCGTCTCGTCCCGCTCTGATCACCGAACGCCAGCACCGATGACTCAGCCGAGCAAGAATGGGCGTGTTAACCACACTTCTTTCTGTAAAGCACTTGATGAGAAGATATGCTGGAAAGCGCTGTTAGCCAGACACGAGATGTTTACCAGGCGACCAGTTCCTGATATGTTTCCTACATATTTCCGAGATTAGGGAATTCTCTCTCGTTTTGTTGGTTCGTCTGTAATCCATCTTGATCTCAAAGCGAAATTGCACTATGAAATAAAAAATAGAATATTAGAATATTAGTCTTTTATAATTTATCTGATCTTCAACAGCCTGTGTAACCAAATGAGTTTTTTATTTATTATTTTTTTTTATTAACAATTACTGTATATTTTATAGACTAAAGGAAGAAGGGAAAAAAAAACAGCATCGCTAATACTGTAATAACAAATTAACGCCACTCATTAACGACCTGCGATAGATTGGCACCCCGTCCAGGGTGCAACCCGCCTCATACCCTGGGATAGACTCCAGGCCCCATGCGACCCCATATTCGGGATGAAGCAGTATGGACGGCGTGTGAGTGAGCCACTCATTGCTAGTTTGTTTTATTCTAGCACTCTTTTCATGCTAGCACTTAAACACGACGATTAATTAAATCATTCTCTCACCATCACAATGTTGAAATGACATGATCATTTGCCACGCGGTGCTTCTCCTCAACCGTCTGCATTTCTTTATTTTGTTCGTTTTTTGTTTGTTTTTGTTGCCGCTAAGCACCCCGTATGAGGCCTGCTCTTGCTCGGAGGCTCTTGCTTTAAATGTCGCCTGCTAACTGCATGATTGCTCTCGTAAGTGCAGCTCTCACTAACACGCATCTGACTCGCGGCTGCCTGTAACTCATTTGCTCCCGACTGTGATGAGTGCAACCTCAAGGCCCTTTATGGCTGTCGTTAGGGTGACGCTGTAATTTTCGCGCAGGTTAATCGGGTCAGGGATTCGGATCGGTAAAAAGCGTCAGGTCGTTATCGTGCACGGTCTGAAACGAAAGTAATGAATTAAATGTCTTAAAAAGAAGGTGATAATTGGGATACGTCCAGCTAGGAGAGACCAGCAGAGAAGTTTGGTTAGCCATGGTCACAATTATAAATGTCTTCACTTTGACATATGGGTGAAGGTTAAAGCACTAAATCCATGTTTTTTTTTTAATTTACTTTTTTCTTTTACGACCTGTGTATGTCTGTGTGTGTGTGTGCAGAGGAAAGGAGTATCCAGCAGCAGCTACATCAGCCACAGCTGTTACCCAATGGTAAATATCTGTAAATCTGTCTCTTTAGTTCCGATCCTATTCGTTTCTACTCTTATTGGTGATGCTGGAGCTCTGACTAACTGAGCGGCAGTGCCTATTAATTTTATTCGACCAGAAGATGTTGGAAAAAAAAAAAACAACAACTCATGAATGGCAATATTTACTGTTCAGTAAGTCCCCTACATACGGACATTCGAGTTACGAACTTTCTGAGATACAAACACGTTAGATGACATGTCAGACGTACAAAGTCACGTGCATACGACGCACATCCCAGGATGTCTGGAAAAAAGCGTAAAAGCAGCAGCGATGAAGCTGGTACTGCTAAGAAGCACCAAGCAATAACGATGGAGAACAAAGTGAAAATAACCGAGAACATGAATCATTCAAACATTGGCACGATTCGAAAGAACAAGGACCAGACCATGAAAATGTGCATTTCACACTGTGCATAACCAATTCGTTTAGTATACTAGTGCTTGACAATGTTTGTTGGACTTATGAACGAGCTCTCGGAGCAGAACTGGTGCGTATGTTCGGGACTTGCTGTACTTATACTTCTCGGCAGCCTATTCTGAAGTGACGTGACATGACGGTAGATAGTGGAATTTTTCCTTGGAGAAGTGTTCAAAAACGTCACGTGGCGATTGATATTATAAGAAGCATGGACTGATGGACATCTTGCTTCTCAGGTTCTTGAAGTGTTTTATCACTTGTTGGGAAATCCCCCAAAAAACGTCCCAGTGATACCGTATTTAGAGATGGAAAATATTTTCGGTGTGACGATTCATGTATGGCCACATAAAGTTTTATTGTAAAATTGTTTAAAAATGTTGGTTTTTACAGTTATAATTAAGGTGCACTGGTCGACCAGCCAGCGACTGGATCCGGCTGTTTTTTTTTTAGCTTGCTCGTTCAATGATCAGTCATCCTTGGAAATTGATTAATACTGATAATTAATCAAATCGGCACCTTGGTTACATGGCATTTGGCAGATGCCCTTATATTTTTATTTCATTATACTGTACCCTGGGTTAAGGGTTTTGCTCAAGGGCCCAATGGTGGTCAAAGAAGGGCTCAACTTGATGGTGCTGGATTTTGAACCTGGGACCGTCCAACACACTAACCACTGAGCGACCCCTGCCCTAGCTGTCGTGATAATATCAACAGGTCACTGGCTGATTCCCATCTCTAAGAGTACTTATCATGAACAGGAATCACTACAGTAAGTTTCAATTCATATCCTATTGTACGCACAATCATTGAGCCACTATCTACAGCATGGTGAATGATGTGCCCTGTGGCCTGATCACTCAGGGAGATAGCAGGAGTCACGGTCACCTCAGAGTGGACCGCGGCTTCTCTTTCGACCCGTACGCACCTAACCTTGCATGAGAGCAGCTCTTCTTTCCATCTTTTCCGAAACGGTTTACTTTGAGAACAAACATGGCCGCCGTGACCCTACCGTATCAGAGAGTCACTGCATCAGTGATCGAAGCTGTCTTTATCTTCTGATTGTCAAATGTCCAGCGATAAATAAATATTTTAACAGACATTACGGACATTAAAGTACAACTTCACCCCGAACAACTTGTATATTATATACAACAAATATGTAAATGTAGTTTTGTTGCTGAGTCGCCTTTTTTTTTTTTTTTTTGCTATGAATTTCTTTCACCGAGGTCAGTTTTCATTACCCACAATTCTGTTTGCCTGCTCTTAGTGGCGCAGTGGCACTACCTCCAGCTCTGGCTTTGAGAGAGCAATGCTTTAGGCCAGGGGTACTCAAATATAATTGTGAAAGGTCCACTTACCAAATTTCTATACAGTTCGGGGTCCAAATTCAAG
>JAOTQY010000016.1:14652239-14662869 GCA_026413445.1 Dolichallabes microphthalmus | reverse complement strand
CCTATACACATTTTTCTCACACATACACACTTCCAATTATTTTCTTTTCTAACAAAATCTTTTTAGTTTTTGTGAAGTCATTTTGAGACAATGACCATTGTTAAAAGCGCTATATAAATAAAATTGAATTGAATTATTCCTCTTCTAGCACAACAACCTGCCTATGATTACAGTTTTCTACTTACTAAAGAAACACCACAAAACACTTAAAAAACACCTCTTTATAGAATTCAGGAAAACACGGCTCGGTTTGCACCTTTACGTAGTTACAGGTGAATGATGACAAAAGATGTAAATAAAAAAAAAAAAAAAAAAAAAACATTCCTGACATTATAAGACACTCATAAGGCATTATAGACACACTGTACTTGTTTCCTGACGTTCCAAACTTCCCACTTCTGAGGTCAGATGAACGCAGAAGAAGTGTTCGCAACCTCAAAAACTATCAAGACATGTCTTTGAAGCTCTGTACATTTCGCATTTGTGTTATATCGCGTTATAAACACTAATTATAACACACTGTGCTAATATTATGTATAAGAATGTTTAGTGGTATAAATGCATTCCTATAAACAATTTTAAACAGCAAAAGACCTTGAATGAATGAATGAATGAATTCTAACTAGAAAATATCATCATCATCATCATCAATCCTCATCAGAGATCCTAGTTTCCAGAATGTTAGTATCAACAATATTGAGAGCAATAAACAGACACTCAGTGACATGAAAAATAACATTTTATTACATCGTTTCCGATTTACAAATTACTCAGATACAAATCACAGCGAAGAAGAAGGAACAGAAACACGCGGCTCGGTTTGGACCTTTACGTTTAACACGGTGTAAAAACTCTTCATCCGTCAGTCACTATCGATCGGTTATCAAACATATTATTTACAGGGAACGCAAAGTTCTATGTTCAGGAGTGACCTGATCTGATCCGATCGGCTAGAGCTAGAACTCCTCCAGGAGCTCCAGGATCCGTTTCTGCTCGTTCAGCCGGTACTCCTCGTCCTTTCCGTCGCCGATGCTCTCTGCATATTCTGCAAAACAGGGGGGGAAAAAAAAACGACTTATACGATCTGTGTTTCACAAACAACATGACATCAGTGTATCACATGATCAACGTCTTATGATCTTCCATCGGTATACGAGCGCTTTATCACTATGGAGTGGTGGAGAGTCTGAAATAAATAATATAATTAAATAAAAAAAATAAACAAGATTAGATTATTTCTTTGTTTGTTAATCAAAACGGCATTGCAGGAGTGAGTCGTGTTCAAGTCCACAGTCTGAAATAGGCACAGTTACACTCAAGCTGTCAGAGTTCAGGTGTTTACAAGTGCGCACACACACACGTACAGATATATAAATAACCGAGGAGGAAAAAGGCTTCAGTCTGCAGTTTCACACCAGCAGGATGAGTGCAGACTAAGAGCTCTGCTTTAAAAGGCCAAATACGATTAAGAGCAGCAGCACTTAAAACTTCACCTGTGGAACCGTGGAGACAAATACACACAGGCTACACACACACACCCACCCACCCACACACACAGATCTTCAGCACTTCACCTGCTCAGTCTGCACACTATTAATGCAGTGTTCTCTTTACCCTCCTCTCACACACACTCTCCGACACACACACACACACACACTCAGCACATCATCACCTTCTTCCTCTGCACTCGCTGCTCCCTTCCTTCTTATCCTTTCTACAGGGCACTGACCAGGTGTGTGTGTGTGTGTGTGTGTGTGTGTGTGTGTGTGTGTGTGTGTACACACTTTTCCACAGATATAAATAATACGCTGTATGAATTTTAAAAAAACAACAACAAAAAAAAACATATCCTGATGCAAAGGCATTTGAATGAGCAGAGACTCCCTGACTGGGATTGACACACAGAGGCCACACCTCCTTATCTGCTGGGACTGGCAGGTAGATAGGCCACGCCTCCTATATTGTGACTGGTAAATATATAGTGAGATAGGCCACACCACCTTATATGCTGGGACTGGCAGGTAGATAGGCCATGCCTCCTATATTGTGACTGGTAAATATATAGTGAGATAGGCCACGCCTCTTTTTAATACCGGAACTGGTGGATCGATAGGCCACGCCTCTTTCTACACTGGGATTGACATGTCGTAGATAGACCACGCCTCCTATGTTGGAACTGGTAAATATACAGTCTTGGTCGATATGCCACACTTCCTTCTATTTAGGGACTGGTAAGTAGGCCACGCCTCCTACACTGGGACTGACAATATGATAGGCCACGCCTCCTTCTATACAGGGACCTGCAGTTAGATAGGCCATGCTTCCTTCTACACTAGGACTGGCAAGTAGATAGATCACACCTCCTATAACGGGACTGGTAAATATACAGGTAGATAAGCCACACCTCCTTCTGTATTGGGACTGGTAAATAAATAGGCCACGCCTCCTTCTATACTTGAACAGACAATTAGATAAGCCACACCTCCTATTCTAATACTGGCGGGTAGATTGGCCACACCCCCTTCACTGAGACTAATAGTGACCACACCACCTTCTACACTGGTGCTGACAAGTCAATAAGCCACACCCCTTTTTACACTGGGGCTGGTTGATAGATAGGCCACGCCTCCTTCTCCATTACTGAGATCAAGACACAAAGCCATACATTCGTCTCCTTCACGGTGCCGAAGGTGAAGTTACAGATTGGAACAGTGAATATCTTTACACGCACACACACACACACACACACACACCTTTCTAACGGCATGTTATCTGAGAGTATAATGGTTTGGGGGAAGACGCAGGCATGGATTATTCTCTTAGCCCTTTCACGACTCACGGCAAGCCTAGCATCAAGTATTGAAACGAGGTGAAACGAAGCGAGCCAGGCATGCTAAAGGGCACCACACACACACACACACACACACACACACACACTCTTCATCCAGCCTTGGATCAGATGCTATCTGCATACAGCATAAATAGACGAGAAGGAGGATAATCCCTGTTCGAGCTGAGAGGTGTGGAAACCTTGCACATTCCATATTCTCTCTCTCTCTCACACACACACACACACACACACACACACACACACACACACACACAATTACACACGCAGATCACGGGCAGGAACAGCCGAATGTCAGTGTACGTGAAACTCTTATCAAGGACGTGTGCGCTCCATGACGCAGGGAGCCCGAGTCAGGCAGCGCACCTCCTGCTGCGGATCTGCACGGAACGAGCCGGAAGGGCCCGCGACTTTTGCTTCTGCACGAGCTAATTAAATTCATAATCTCTGCAGCAACAGCGTGCCGCGATTCGTCTTTTGTCCTAGTTACACATTTGATTACAGAGAGGAGGTACTAGGGGACTGATGACTTGATTAACAATAAATTCGCTATAATGAGCGCTGGCTGATTTTATTTTATTTTTTTATAGAAAAAAAGAAAAAAAAGCTCACAATGCTTAGAGGACAAATAACATACACGAGTGTCTCTCTTCACTGGGTACAGCACAGTATAATAATTAGACGGGTTTTTTTTTTTTTTTTTACTCTGTTCTTTGTAGTGCCTTAAGGTGCTGTAGTCTTCCAACACACTGCTAATAAACGGCAGATTACAAACCTAGCTGTGTGTGTGTGTGTGTGTGTGTGTGTGTGTGTGTGTGTGTGTGTGTGGAGCTGATCTCAGCTCAGTGCGGCAAAGTAAAGTCAAGTAAAGACAGCTAGCGGATGACGGGGAGAAATAAACGAGGAAAGAGAAAGAAAGAAATCAGCGGGTGTATTTGATGGGTCAGTGGCTCGGGCTGCACACTTGACCCACAACATGCTTGATGAAATCCAGCCTGGAAAAAAAAAAAAAACACAATCAGACTGACAGCATGTTGACCAGAGAAGCGAAGCAGTGTGTCTGCAATCAGCACTCGAAACACAGGAGCGAATAACACTTATTGAGCCACTTGTGCTTCAGAATGGCACTATATTACAATTTCATGCATATCATCATAATAATAATAATATTTAAATGAAATATTACATTCTCAAACTAAACATTCCTCAAGTGGAGTGACAGTGAGCAAGTCTCATGTCTGAGAATTATGAGATTTATCTGCTCTGGGGAAGAAAATTTAAATATCAGAGATAAATAAGCGTGGGAAGACGGATGACTTATTTATTTCTTTTTTAAGCTTAATAAATATCAAATCTTTAACTGTCCAAGCTGAGAAGTGCGGAACGAAACTCATCATACACAACAATGAACTGTGTGTGGAACAGACAAGATTATAAATAAAAAAGAGCTTTATCGGAAATAGGAAAACCATAATCGTTTCCTTGGTATGCTGCTTCTAAAAGTTCACCCTGAGCTATTATACTTTTTTTGTGCAAGTGATCAGAAAGTTCAAATTGAAGGACTGACTGGAAATCAGTGGACCGCTACAGTAGCGAGGTTCTTAACCGTCAATTACTTGCCAATGTCCTTGGATTCCATTCCACTGCGTCACACCGGTTGAAAAACGTCTGCCAAATAAATACATACAAGTACGAGAATCCACTACGACCCTGTTCCTTTTTAGACTGACCAAATCAGCGTAAAAGCTAATTGCCTGTTAATGACTTCCTTTCACTGTTAGCACTTTTGGTTGAATTATACCGTTGACTATAGTGCACCCCACTGCTACTCTTAAAATCGACAGCTCGGGCAGCGTGCCAGCAGTGCTGCTTCTCTATGGTACCTATGTGCTGTGTGGTCCTGGCAGTGCTTCCTCTCCACAGGCCTGCTCAAGGCCACAGCTGCTACAAACCCACAGCAGAAAATTTCAATTTATCACAGAGGTGGCAGTGATTTCACAGCGAGCCTCCCACATACAAGCTGCTCTCTGAAAGCAAGGGGGGGGGGGGAGCGATACCTTTGCTATTATTGAAAGGTGCTTATTAAACGGTCTTGACAGGTTTATGAAAACTGCACCTTACATAATGATGGTAAATCTGGAATGTACCAGAAAAAAAAAAGGCATTTGCAAAGACCATGTTTTAACATTGCACGGCTTCCAGCTCCAACCGCTGATGCCGAAATTAAGTGTTGGAATTTTTGAGATTTTCATTGGTTTGTTGGCTTTTGATGACGAATTACCCAGATTTGGCAGGTTCAGCCATTATACAGCACCCTTGGAGCAGATAGGGTTAAGGACCTTACTCAAGGGCTCAACAGTAGCAGCATGGTGGTGCTAGGGCTTGAACCTCTGTTGAGTAACCCAGAGCCTTAACCCGATTGAGCCACCACTGCCTAAAGTAATAATGGACGTTTCTACAGCCATTACTCCCAGTTGATTTTACTGGTCAAATGACCAAGAATGGACACCCAGCCAGTAGCCTGATATTTGTAAAGACCTCACCAGCCAATGGATGAGAGCAAGCTGAGACCAGCCTATGTTCTGAAACTGTCTGGAGACCAACCGATAAATCCAGAACCAAGAAGAAATAGTTGTAATGGTTGTAATCCTACCTAGATTAGCTTGTTTAGGCGTGTTTGTGGCTCTCGAGGACCGAACTTGCCTACCCTCTGGAATATACGGTCCAAGACCTGTGGTTTAAAATGAGCTACGGTCCAACAAAAGTCTAAGACTCAAAGTTCAATATGAGCTTGGACCAGAATACAGTCCAAAAAATGGGCTGGAATAGTGTTGAGGCGACGTGACCTCAAATCAATCTGACAAGGCATTGAACATTTTGTCTTGAATATGATTATTTAGCTTTTTCTTTGTTTTGTGACCTCATAGTTCACAGACAAGTTTGTATTGTAAATATACTCGACTATTAACGCTGGGTTGTTACATCCTTCACAATGTGCTCTGTCCATCTTCCTGAATCCTTTTCATATTCTGTAGGAATATGTTTATGCTTGTTATCGACAGCTGCTATGTGGAGGCACTATTTACTGGATGCACGTCAATCTATTTACTTTGCGGAGCCAAAGCGCTGTTCATATTGTGCTGTAGGTGTTGAAACAGATTGGTGGGGTATTCTACTCGGTTGATGAAACAGTTTTTATGCTTAATTTGTTTACATCCGGCTTCCTCTTATCTTCACTAAAGTTGAAATTTGTCCAATCGATGGTACAAGCTGCTCAAGTTGCTGCTTCCATGTCGCAGCCTGGACGGGGCGGAGTAAGGTGATTACACACATGGTAGTGAGCATTTTAGGGGAGAATACGTGAACACACACACAGTACTAACAGAATTAAGGTTCTGAATGTCAATTTTAATTCATTTTCAATTGATTGCCCTTCTCTAGGTTGAACCCAGCAACTGGTCCAAAAAAGGGTAAGACACATGGTGAAAGTGAAAGTTTCTTAAAGAGAACCATTACTGGTGACGAGACACGGATTCATCACTACGAGTCTGAGAATAAATAGGCGGAGTCTGGAACGGAAACATCCTCAACCGCAGACTGAGAAAAAGTTAAAAAGTCGACCATCAGCTGGAAAATTCATCAACGCTTACAGTTTTCTGGGACTCTCAAGGGGCCCAGAAGTAATTGAACACCATCCGGGAAAAGGTTCAACAATCAACAACGCTCGTTACACAGTGCGACGCTTTTCACAGAAGACTGATTTCCGAGGGCGTCGTGATCTCGCATGACGATGCACATACACACACTTCTGCACACACTGTCGAGGGGTTAAAGCGTCCTCCCTTTAGTCCTGATCTCACTTCATCACCTGTTTGGTCCCCTGAAAGCAGAACTATTAGGACAAAAATTCACATCTGACGAAGAACTGAAGACAGCGGTGCATTTATGGCTCACAGCTCAGAATTAAAAAAAGATTTAATGAGTAAATCCGAAATCTTGTTGACAGACGGACAAAGTGTACTGAAAAGCAAGGAGGTTAAGTTGAAAAATTTTGTATTTGTCTTTTCTACAAATTAATAAGAAAAAAGAAAGTCTACTGCCAGATTGCAGTATGACTTGTATAAATAAAAACAGAACAGATAAGTGGAGAAATAGAAGAGGACGGAATTTATTTATTTTTTTTACTTAATGCATGCAACGGGATATGAAAATAGATGGTCTTTGCCTAAAATAAAGTGCCAGTCGGGTAGTTTTTAATGAATTGGTCCCTGTCAAGCAGCGCGCTTCAAAGGTGTTCGGCGTTTATGCTAATAAGACAGCTCACATTCATAAAGCCGGATTTGTGCCACCTTTAAACTCGCGCTCGGTGTGAGCGGGTAAACGCGAGGACATTTCGCTGGCTGCCATTTTGAAGTCAAACGTACAGATGTGATTTCTGTGGTCTCATTAATCATTTATGACCGGCCTGACTGAGTGCGGGGGGGGGAAGGAAAAAAAAAAAGAGCAGAGGCCTTTTGAGGACACGCGCTCAAATAGGGGCCTAATTACACCAAATGGCACTCCGGCCATTGTGTTTAGTCTGGCTGATGATCCGCGCTGAAGCGTGACCAGCTGTGCGGCTCCGGTGTGGACAAGCAACAAGTACTGAAAGCTGAAAATTGGTGGAGGTTCTTCACACTACGTTCTAGCTCACCTCTCATGACGTGTCGTACCATCTTAACCGATCCACCCCTCAGGTTCAGGATCTGATGTACTCTCTGCTGCAGCTGTGACAATAACAAGGAGACAAGCACAGGTTTATAAGAAGGACAGGAAACGGATCTCTAAGGTACTTTCGGCAATATGGTGTACCAATAATATTAGTAGAGCGAAAGTTAACTTCTTCTCTTTGCGTTTAACCAAGCAGTGTGCATACTGCCACCTGGTGTATCGGAGAGTTCAAATACCCAAGTGTACCCGAGTACAGAGACAAAAAAACAAAACAATGTGAACATTTATTTGTATAATATATATAAATCTTTTTTTCCCCCCCGTTTTGTACGAACTGGTGGAATTCCTGCACTGCTGATCTCCACCATGATGTAACAGATCAGCTGAAGGACGAAAAGCCCGGCGTCTAAACGTCGCAGGTAAAACTCGTCTTCCATGCCCTCATCCAGGATCTCGCCCCGCCGCACCATGTCCTGCAAACACACACACACACACGCACGACTTAACATTCAGCAGAGTCGCTCCTGATCGGCGTGTAAATCAGTCAGTTTGCGACTTAATGGTACGAAGAGACTCCATCAGTCATACGCAGTCCCGCGCCAGCACTCATCAATCTTCAGCACTTAGTCCACGCGTCAATACCTGAGCACTGCCAATACTCGCTAAACTCAAATTCATCACCATTAGAAAGTTTGAAGCGAGGCTGAAGCAGAGCGTGAGGGGACCCGCTCGGATGAGTAAACTCCACCCCGCGCCACGCCACACCAACCACCCCATCCCCTAACTCCCACCCCCCCCACCCCCACACACACAAACTAACACAACCCCCAGACTCAAGCCGCGTCGCTCTCCGGGCTAGTTTTAAAATCACGGTGGCGGCGGGTTAGACTGCATCCTGTCTCCGGCAGTTCAGGACCCAAAAGAGGGTCAGATTACAACGCGCTCGCTCGTCCTCGTGCGCCTTCTGGTTTCCATAGCAACAGCTGATTCAGATGTAGACTGGAACGCAAACGAAACGCTCAAAAGGTCATTTAGAGATAAATAAGGTATAGACTGTTGATATCTTCAGGGGAGGGAAAAATATATATATATTATAATAATTCTCCCGGCACTGATGTTCATGAAAATGACAAATTATGGACATCATGAGTACTTCTGCGCTCGATGTTTATCAGTTTATACGGCCAGGAATAACTTTTTTTTTCGCAATATTTTTTTTCCCTTCAACATTGCTATGCATCAACATGTTTATTCTGTATCACACACACACACACACCCACCCTCCAGTCGTATGAAACTGTGAATATCTGCCACTGTGTCGTGTTGCGTCTCCGGCACGGTGTTTGTTGCTTTCAGAACTTGGAACTCAGGATTAGAAGGACACGTGGAAAATAAATAAATAAATAAATAAATAAATTTCAAAAAAATCCTGTCTCGAGCGAGTTTGAAGGCGCAACACAGTCCGCTGTGTTTTCATTACACAATACACTCGGAGTGTTTAGCGCAGCGGAGCAGACCGACTCAAACACTCTACTGTCTCTCCCGCTGCGCCGAGCGTCATCTCTTTGTGTTCGCCAGCGTGCGTGCACCTTGTTTGTGATGCCACGCTTCAGCAGCTTTCCCTCAATCTCACAGACACACACACACACACACACCGTTTCCGCCTGGAAGGGTTGGTGTTCCCAGGAGGGAGGCGGATGTCAATCGCGGCAATTACCGCACATACAAACTCCAGCTGTGGCGCCTCCTTCAGACCGACGCCGCACGAGCGCTCAGGATTGTCACGGCGCTGAAAACAGGAACTAGA
This sequence comes from Dolichallabes microphthalmus, assembly GCA_026413445.1. Classification (NCBI taxonomy): domain Eukaryota; kingdom Metazoa; phylum Chordata; class Actinopteri; order Siluriformes; family Clariidae; genus Dolichallabes; species Dolichallabes microphthalmus. Next base: position 14,653,504 of record JAOTQY010000016.1, on the reverse strand, counting down.
CTCGAACCTTGACTAAGCTCAAGTCTAAACTCCTGCTTTCTTTAAGCCCTCGCAGACTGAAGACATGCGAGTATACTCACTATAATCACCTACACTTTAATCAGGAAGAACAGAAGAAAAATGATGGGTGGATACAGGAAAGAAACAGAAGGAGGTGAAGAATTAGAATGGACGGAAGAAAGAAATCAGGACGGATGGGTGGATGTAAGAAAAAAAATAATGAAGGAAGGAAATAAAGAAAAAACGATGGATATAAGAAAGGGGGGGAAAAGGAAAAATTGATGAATGGGCAAGATGGAATGAAGGGGAGAGAAAAAAAAGAAAGAAAAAGGGCAGATTGGATAGGAAATAAGGATGGATGGAAGGGTGGAAGAAACGAAATAAGGAAGGACAAAAATGTTTGAAAAGGGATGGGAGAAAGAAAAAGAAAGTAAGAAAGAAAAAGAAATACAAAGTGTATATTAAATTAAGGTGGAAAGAAATCGGGATGGATTGATGGATGTAAAAAAAAAAGAAAGAAAATAAAGAAAATAAGGAAAAATGGAAAATATGGATTTAGAATGGATGGATGCAAAAGAAAGTAAGAAAGAGAAAGAAAGAAATTTTAAGGACGGAAGACATTAGGACTTTGGAATTAATTAGGATAAATAGATGGATGAAGAACCGATGGCTGGGAGGGAGGGAGGGAGGGAGGGAAGGAAGGAAGGAAAGAAAGGATGGATAGAATGATATAAATGATAAAATAAGTAAATACAGAAACTATAAATAAAAACAGAAGGATCTAAGGAATTAGAATGAATGTATCATATGACAGATGGATGGATGGATGGAAGGATGGATGGATGGATGGATGGATGAAAAAGTAAATAATGAAGGAAGGGAAAAAAAGAAAAGTGAAACAATGAAAAAGATGGAAGAAAAGAAAGAAAGAAAATAAAGGAAAACTTGAATGGATGGACGAAAGAAAGAAAGAGGATGGACAGATTGATGGATATGCAAGATGGAATGAAGAGAGAGAAAGAAAACAAAGAACAATGAAATGAAAGGGAAAATTGGATAAGAAATAAGGATGATGGAAGAAATGAAATAAGAAAGGACAAACATTGAAATGGAAAGGGATGGGATCAGAGAAAGAAAGAAAGAAAGAAAAAGAAAGAAAGAAAGAAATAGAAAGTGTATATTAAATTGAAAGGCGGCACGGTGGTGTAGTGGTTAGCACTGTCGCCTTGCACCTCCAGGGTCTGGGTTCGATTCCCCGGCCAGGC
>JAOTQY010000016.1:14602580-14614972 GCA_026413445.1 Dolichallabes microphthalmus | reverse complement strand
GATTTGACTCGTCATGCTAATAGAATCATCACACGATTTGACTCGTCATGCTAATAGAATCATCACACGATTTGACTTCTCATGCTAATAGAATCATCATGTGATTTGACTCGTCATGCTTATCCATTGATTCTTATCCTCATCCTAATAGAGTCAATCGATTCTAAAACAGACGGATTGTCGCGCATCCACTCAGACTATTTGTGTCAGGAACATTCACAGAAACTCACACTGCATATAAACATGCATCACACGCTAACCTCGGAAATGCTAATTCATCTCACTAACTGAGTGACATAAAGCTGAGCTGAAATCTCACTCCGGTCTTATTTTGGGTTCCGTCTTTACACATAGCCCTGTAGGCTTAGAGTGAGACGCAGGGACATCCACGCTTCCCCGTCCCGTGGCCTGTCATGTCTCCAGCAGTGTGCTCTCTCTCTCTCTGTCTCTCTCTGTTCGTGACACACTAACACACAGTTCAGGATGTACCGTTCTGACACCGATTTCCTGTGAGTTAATGAGCACACACAGCAGGCCATAAATCACAATCAGCGCTCTATTACTGTCTTTTAAGTGCAGCCCTCAACCTTCTCCTTCTCCTCCTTCTCCTTCCATCGCTCCGCAGGACGTTAGCTCTCGCTGCGCCTGATCACTCGCTCTCGCTGTTAGTTTTCTCCTCCGCGCTAATCTGACGCAATCACGAGTGTGTTCATCGCTGTCTTTCTGCGAGACACTTCGCAACACTTTGGAAATTTGTGCTGCAACTTTCGAATTGGAACGGTAACTCGTTCAACTGATACGCAGTGAATCGTTTAACTGATACAGACATCGTCGCTTTAATTATAATATTTTATGAATGACGCTACAGTAAGGATTAAATGTAGACGTCTGAAAGACAATTCCAATTCCCTCCGTCATGTGTTCTAGGTCACCGTCACCTCTGTCAGGATTAGTCTTTCACAGCTGTATCATGTGTGTGTGTGTGTGTGTGTGTGTGTGTGTGTGTCTTTGATGTCTCCAGTGGTTTGTCTTGAACAGAACAGATGTTTTGGCTGTAAGCTTTCCAATTTGTGTGTGTGTTCATGACAGTGTACAGTTCCAACCACCCTGCTGAGTGCGTCTGTTGCTTGTGTGCCTGCATGTGTGTGTGTGTCTGTGTGTGTGTGTGTGTGTGTGTGTGTGTGTGTGGTCATTCCGTAATGTTGTGTCCCCTCTCCTGCTGCTCCGGTGCTCCGTGTGACACGGGCGTGACGGATGGGTCAGGAGCACGGGCAGTGAAGGACGTCCTCAGTGTGGCACCGTCGCTAATGATAGATGCTGAAATCTAAATTTAAACGGCAGCGAGTGAAACCGCCGTGGACGGATGAAGCCTCGGCTGAAGGGACAACAGCTGCAGGGTTCAGATAAGGGTGCAAACACTTACCTGTACTTCTTCACACACACACACACACACACACACTGAGCTCTGGGTGGCACTCTGAGAGTCAAGGGTGATTAATGCCACAACAACAGTAGGGCAGAGAGACATAAGCTTGTACTGATATACACGTATTAGAAGAATTTCCCCACCACGATGGGACAAGAGCCAAAAACCTTTTTCGCCTGGATGCTGATCATAACAACTCACCCCCCAAACATCCCCCGCTGTTACAATTCGATTTTAAAGGGGACCTATTATGCAAATTCACTTTATAGTCATCATTAGGAAATGAGGCATACAAAAAAAAAAACATGAGAAATAAAAACACAAGCCAATTTGAATTTCCCTCTAATGTGACCTCATATAAGACGATGCCACTCCCCTTGTTGCTTTTTTTTGAATAGGTGTGGCTCAGGAATAGCTAAATTTACATGAACACTGAACCAGTGCATTTCAAGAAGGAAGTTTGGAGTATTAAGACACATGCATGTTAAAGGGAGCTAAATAATATAATAATATGGCAGCTTTAACACCCTCATGGCTTAGACTCTATCAGATACCCCCCTTTCCACTAAGGCAATTTCAGAACGGGCATCTAATTTCAAACCATTTTGTTTTAAGACAGTCAAAGCACCAGCCCTCAGACAGGAAACCCGGTTCCATGGTGCCACCTGTGCCCGCAACAAAGCATCGCCTACATCAGGGGCTAGGAGGGGTGAGATTATCACGACTAAAAGTTTGTGACATAATGCAATGGGCAGCACAAATCCTTTCTAGAAATGATGGTTTGATCCCAAAGTCGAGTCCCAAAGTTGGCTCACACGCCAACACTCACCCGCCTGTGCCCGCATGCCAGCAGGGCGCTGCCCACAGACCAGCACGTGTACATTCCCTCCTTTTAACACTTTCCTTCCCCTTAATTCCTAATAAATTGTCCCTTTTTCGTAAGACCTCACCTCGTGTCCTTGTTTGCGGTGCTGCCCGTGTGCCAAACTCGTTACACTGGCATTGAAGGGAAATTAGAGACGTGACTCTCTAGTCCATAGAAAAAGAACGTCAGTTGTTAAGAGGGTCACTATTGAGACACGGACTAGCAGCTGGTTCACTTTGGTGGGAAAAGGTAGCTGAGTGCTTTCTGGACGGTCTAGATGGAACCTCTACACAGAATAATGACTTTCCAGAAGATCTGTTCCTATTTGTCATGAAAAGATAAAATAAAGATGTAAGGAATATTAGTGCTCTCGGGCAAACTGAAAATGCATTTCATCAGTATTCATAAGTGCCACAGGTCAGTTGAAAGAGAACCTCGGACATGAAGTACTACACTTTATCCGTCATAGAATTCAGGCAATATTGAGCTGAGGAACGATCACGCCGAGTAACGGCGAGACTCCTGACTCAGTCGGGACCTTTTTGGCCTTGGTGCTCTCAGCTGTCCGTCATTCCCTTACTGAGAACCGTCACACTAAAGCCGGCCGGAACAGCTTGCCCAGAGTTTAGGGGGTAAAAGATTTAATCTCGAAACCACAACACCGTATGGTCCCAATCCATCCCCGATCCATCATCTGCCAGGATTCAGTGTAAAGATTTCGAGTGGGGACGTTTGCGAGCTCTTAAAACCTGCAAGCGCGCACACACACTCAATAAAAGAAAATAAAAAACACGGAAGTGTGAAACACGATTAAAAAAAGTGTCAAAAGAAAACGGAAGACTTCTTTGCTTTATCCCGCGAGGTAAAATGAAAACATAAAAGGTAGCTGAGCGTTGTCTCATCGCTCGTCTCTCTTTTGTAATCCGGCACTTTTATTTTCTAGGGTTCGGAATTCATGGCAGAAAATTAAACTTTACTCTCACTCGGCCGCGATGTAGAGACGCATGCAGCGTGAAATTAAAGCTCAGGCCTCCTGCTTCTAATATAATCGTAGAGCTGGAGCTCATCCAGGGTGGCAAAACTAGACGTTATTACATGGATTTTTCCGCATGAGGGAAAAAAAATCATCGCTGTATCATGCATGATTGAACAATAATTGCCAAAAGAAGGATCGAGCCTAATGTATTTGGTTGTTGAGAAGAGGAAGGAGGTTCAGTGGAAACCTGTTTTGTCTCTTTATCCTTAATTCTCCCGCCAGAGATTTGGTGTACGTGTCTCTTCTGCCCATTCAAACATCCTGGTATTAGTTAAAAATAGCTAAAGTGGGGATTAATAAATCTGAAGGCTTTTACCCCCAGTATATGTTAGTGTTATTGATAAGGAGCTACAGGTCTTTTTGTTTTCTTCCCAATTTTTGCCCGAGTTTCTCCCCTAATTTTGTCGTGTCCAATTCCTCCCAGACACTAGGGGCTCCCACATTAAGCTCATACCGCCACTCAGTAGGGAAGGCCATAGACCGCCCACGTGTTTCCTCCGACACACGTGACGTCACCGACCATTTTTTTCTCACGCTTGCTCAGTTGGGGGCGGCGCAACACACTCGGAGGACAGCGCTATCCGCTCCCTCCGCTTACGCAAGCTCACAGACGCCCTTGATTGGCTTGTAGAGCCGTCGTTAATGTGGGAGCGAAGTACCTCTCATCCCTCCCCCCTGAGAGAGCTCGGCCAATGAGCTCTCTCTATGCCTCCGGCTGTGACAGGTTACAGCATCACCCGGGGTTCGAACCAGCGATCTCCGGATGATAGGGTGAGCGCTTTACCACTGCGCCACTTGGAGGCCCCACTACAGGTCTTATTGCTTTCAGGCAAATTCTGACTGCAGGTTGGGATGTTTTGTGCGTATTTTAGTACATTTACTATTTACATTATAAATATGTATGATGTATTGTCTATTTAAAAAAAATCCACATAAAATAAATGCAGAAAGTTAAACTGTTCGGGGTTGCTCCATCATTGCTTTGCCACTGCTAGGATTTTGAACTCACAGATTTCTTTTGCTTCAAATTGCCTTGGTAGCATTATAATACATCAGGCCTCTTCCAAAAGGTTGAGTTGTTGCTTTATGGTATAAGTATTAATATGTGCGCCTCCGAGTGGCGCAGTGGTAAAGCGCTCGCCCTATCATTCGGAGATGGCTGGTTCGATTCCTGGGTGACGCTGTAACCTCTCGCAGCTGGAGGCCTAGAGAGAGCTGATTGGCCGAGCTCTCTCAGAGGGGAGGGATGAGAGGTATTTAGTGCTCCCACATTAATCACGACTCTACAGCCAATCAGGGGCGTCTGTGAGCTCACGCAAGTAGAAGGAGCGGATAGCGCTGTTCTCCGAGTGTGTTAAGCCACGCCCAACGGTACGGGAGTGAGCAGTTCGAAAAGATCGGCTGGCGTCATGTGGTTTGGAGGAAACACGTGATGGTCTTTGGCCCTCCCTAAATTAGGGGGGAAATCCCCCCCCCTCTTTTATTTAAAGACACAATCACATCTAGTGGATTTATTTCTTAAATAGCATACCTCAACCGAGCATCACCAGGTCACAGCATCACTCGGGAATCGAACTCGCGATCTCCAGATGATTTTGATAACCACCACTCAGCTTATCAAAATGGATAACCAGCATGTTCTGAGGCTTCTTGAGTAGAAACATTTGAGACAAGGCTAAAAAAAATTCAACTGCAACAATTAAGAGATTTTAAAAATAATTTGATAATCAATGATAAACAATTCTAAAAATAAGTGACTATTACAATGATGTGCTTTGATGAACAACAAGATGGTGAGCACTGAAATAAATCGAACCATCTAGTGTATTGCTAATACTGTAATCACTGTAATCACTGCATATGTACTTAGTGTTAACAATATGACTTCCAAACACATTACTTGATCCAGAACACTGTTACAAACTGAATGTTTTATATGTAGTTGAACATTTTCTTATTTCCTCGTGCATTAATCGGTTCTGAGATGTGATTCTCGTGCTTAATTCCTCTCTCTGACCTTCATGTCCTTGAGGTCTGTGTTTACACCCGGGCGGCTTTTACGATGCAGGGCTGACTCATGTTATTGATTTAATTAAACTCGCATTCAAATGCACTTGTTCTTCTGCCTATGTCCGGGACAAACGTGGGCGCTCTCGCGAGCCGCTCTGTCTGCATCCTTTTCACGCACCCCTGAGGCCCTTTACTTAAAGAAGAGAGAAAAATCGCAGGTGTCGCAGGCCGGCTGGGTGAAATATCGGTCTAATAAAAGAGTCATTTCCCTCAGTGAGCTGCAGAAGGACTGATAGGGCACTCGGACGCTGGCGGAGTCCTAAAAGCCATACTCCTTTCGCTTCTCTAGATCAGCAAGGTCGGTCTGTTACAGGCAGGATGCTCTGATAAGGGTGACACGGCCGCTGAGAAAGCCGAGGGGTTACAGATAGCATCAGGCGAACAATTTAGTCCCTGAGATGTTGTGTATGTGTGACAGTCATGCTCGGTGGCTGTGTTTGTCCAAGGTGTGGATCAGAAAATCCTGGACGCGATACATAGTACAAACTCTAAATACTCCAAGACATACAGTAAAATGATCATTCTCAGTTTGTAATTTTTTACAGTTTCAATATTCATCTTCAGAAACCATATGATCTTGCAAACGTTCATAACGAGAGACGACTTGCAGTAGCAATAAATCAGGACACGCGCAGGTTTGTCAGTTTTGTCTGGTGCATGACGATAGGAAAACAAATGTAAAGGTCACTCTACATAGTTGACTAAAAGAACTGTTTAAAAGATACAGCACTGGGGCAAGTGTAATGCATCTACCAGCCTGTGTGTGTGTAAGAGAAAGAGAGATCGATGCTGTGGCACCAGGCCGAGCTGAGATCCCAAAGGCAGGACCATCCATCTTTCCCCATTAGCGCAGGCCACTGCTATCTCACTCATATTCCCCCAGCTCGGCTGAGGAAACTGTTTTCCTTCGGCTAATTGCGAATCGTAGCTGCGAGCTAGCGGCGCTAAGCTAATGAGACACACACTCCCGGTGGCAGGAGTGGAGCTTTACTAGCACTGTAGCTCTTTTAACTGTGTGTTAGAGGGAAAAGACTGTCATGACAGTTAATACGTAACACCACATTAACCACATCCACACCCCGCACAACACGTGCCGCAATTAAAACAATTCCGCAGAGAAGAGCGGGCCAAAATCCCTCCACAGCAATATGAAAGAGATGGTGCCAGTTATGGCAAACGCTAAAATGCAGTTGTTGTCGCCAAGGGGGCAATTACTTTTTCACATCGGGATGAGTAGATTTGCACAGTTTTTTCCCCCTTAATAAATGAAATTATCATTTAAAAACTGCATTTTGTTTACTTTACTCAGGTTATCTTTGTGTAATGTTAAAATTAGTTTTGATGATCTGAAACATATAATTGTAACAAATATGCAAAGAAAAAAAAAATAAATCAGGAAGGAGGCAAAAAGATGACATGATGCCGAGTGGAGTTACGCCAAAACGTCACAAAACAAGCAAATCCTTCAACTCACAGCATTTATTTCCCAGCGGCCAGAAACACAACAGTGTTACCGCTAGCACGCTGCTACTGTAAAGCAAGACTCGCCCCCTGGTGGTGAGACAAGACTAGTACAGGATAAGTCCTCCAAAGCTATGTATTTTATGCATATTATTTTCTAGCTCTTGTATTCTGTTGTCACACTAAACACTATGTGACAGATACAAAAAGCACTGAGAGACCAATTTGGATTTCTGTCCCGCTTTAAAACATGATATTGACCACCCGCTAATGACGACCCTGATGAATGCGCTACCCTCTTGGCCCCTGATCGTTATTGCTAAATGTTACAGCCCTGCAGGGTCTTTATGCTAATGCGGCCGGGTTACAGTTTACAGAAACAAAACAGTCTGGCAGGAGCAAAACGGATGAGATTTCCACGTAAATCTTGCGCGAAGTCGAGAAAACTCGGCTCTCCGCACAAACCGTGACGGTGCTTCGAGGGAAGGAGGGGAGCCGTTAATCATTTATGATAGTCGGCACTTTTCAAGGCGCTCTCGCACACCTGTTTCTTCCTGACATTTAATTTGTCTGAAAATCAGCGAGTGTGCAGACTGATCATGGCGCGTAGACATGCAAGGCTTCTCCTCATCTTCCTCCTCCTCCTCCTCCTCCTCAGTTCAACTCAATGTGAGTATATGTGTACATACTTATGCACAGGTGTACACTGGGAAGGGTTTGTGCTAGCTCAGGTGCAAATCAACTTGTGGAGTTTGAAAACAACAAACTATGCTAAGTGTGGAACAACAATACGACAGGTACAATATTACAACCGCGGCAAAAAAAAAATCGTTCAAAACCAGCACTGAGCGATTGCCATCAGGGATTTCCTTCCAACACGCATTACAACACGAGCAGCTACGAGCGCGACCTGAACACGAGCTGTTTGCTTGAGGTTATCGACAAGCTGTAACCACGTCAGCATTAATGTCAGACTTGGCGACCGTGACTAAGACAAACGATCATTTTCGCTAAATGACCTAATCTATCATTAATGAACGCTACTCATTATCCCATCTGCTCTCTCCTCCTGCCTCGCTAATAAACACACACCAGCACATGGGAACAAAAGGCAGGCAGTTTGTGGTTGAGGCTTTGTCATTTATTCATGATCCACGATTAGGGCAAACTGTTCAAACGTGCAGGACGAGCCCAGGAACTCAGAGCTAGGAAACGATTAACGACAGACGCTGACTAATGAGCCGCTCTTTTCAGGACAGAAGAGTTTGCACTATTGCCTTTTCTTGGTAACATGACAAAGCAGTTTATTTATTTGTTTTGTCTTATTATCATTCAGAGAAATGAGGCTGGTGAATTTACAACTGTTTATCGTCCTTTCATGGACCTTGCACAACATTAAAATGAATACTTTTTAGTAATTAATAAAACATTTTTTTGTTGTTTTAAAATAAAAATCACTGTGGTTTTGTCATTGATTATTTTCCTATAGGCGCATGCATTGGCGTATTTATATAGTCACACACTCACTCACTCATCTTCTATACCGCGTAATCCTGTATTCAAGGTCGCGGGGGCCTGGAGCCTATCCCAGGACGCTTAGGGCACGAGGCGGGGTACACCCTGGACAGAGCCCCAATCCATCGCAGGTCACACACACATACACACTCATTCACACGGGTACAGTAGGGTGATCAGGGGTTATAGAAGAATTTGGGATTCAGTCTTGTGTTAGAAGCTACTTCGCTTTGTAGTTAACATTAGCTGTGACCAGAACAACACAGACGGTTCAAAGGCGATTCGGAACGACTCAGAATTGATTAGTGCAGAGACGGCGTGTTGTTTAAGACGACGTAACGTTATCAGATGTGTGTTCTTACTGAAAGTGCTTCTGTGACTCTGGTTGTGAATGTGGGTTTTGTCAGGCAGCCGCTCTCTCCTCAGTACTGCGGACCGTACAGACCTACTCTCACCCGACAGTTAGTGTAATTTACCACTGTACAACACCTGGGACGCCCAGTCGTGCATATAGCTAAATATCTCAGTGCTGTTACTGTCTAGTATCACCACTTGTGGAACGCCTCTTGTCCAATCAGATTGCTCAGTCGAAACTGTTGTATAAAGTAACGTAGGTTTCTACAAACTGCACGTTTACACGAGTTAAAACTCTTCGCAATGTTTAATAAGCACCACTCATCATTTGCATTGTTTTGGTGTTTCTTAATGTGTTTTGCACTTACAGGCCATTGTACCCAACTCAAGCAGTCAAGTTAAAAAATTTCAAATTAGCAATGTGACCCAAAATTACATATTATACAACCTTCATGAAAGGTTTTAGTTTTTGTACGTTCTGCTTCATGTCACGTGTCATGTCTGAGATCCGGGCAGCGCCGGCTGCGTTCTGTCAGACTCGGGTGAGTTTATCACTTAACGCTTATCGTGCAGCGCAGTTTAACACAAATTTAACTTTTTACGTCTATGCATCACTCAGCCTGTCAGTCTACAATACAGAGACTGTATAGATAAATATCCACAGGTTTGAAACAGCTTTGTAAGTGGATGGATTTCGCTCCTCTTTGACCTTCGGGACGACACACAGATGTGATTTCAGTACATTTCAGTGGCAATGGAGCAGCAAACGACCAGCGTTAAGGTTAATGTGCAGTAAAGACAGACACGTCCATGAGAAGAGGAGTTCAACAGGATTGCATGAGGAGCGACCGAGCAGCAGGAGTGGTGCTGTACAACACACACTACACGTGTATCAATACTGCCCCCTACTGCTTATTAGTATTATTATTAAATCTTGTGTGATTTGTTTTTCACCTTCAGACACAATAAAAATCAAAAAAACTTTTCCGAAATAAAAAGATTTATTTAACTACTCTTTATAATCATATTTTTTAGATTCTTTACAGAATTTCTATACAGATGTTTGAGATGGTATTTTGTTTAATAAACTAAAATGCTGCGATGTTCCTTTTTCTCTTCTATCGAAGCAGTTTACCAAGAATGATTGAACATTTCTGTGTTTCAGCGGGTTGGAGTTGAGATATCAAGGTTATTTATTTAACGTGTTCGCTAATATACTCGTTTGCAAATTTGTCACGTAATTACTTAATTCAACCTCGTATGTCACATTGTTGAACTTTACATGAACCTTACTTCAAATGAAGGCTCTGCAATGTAAATGCATGTCTGTTTGACGGTTGCGTTCTGTTTGTCCCAAACTGACATTCTTATCGGTGTCTTACTGTGCTCAGTAAAACTTTATCATATTTGTTCTTGATCCGAAAAAACTTTTCAATCTTAAGAATGCACTATTCTGAATCGTGAAATTTTTTATGTTTACAGATTGTATTCTGACTCATCCAGTGTCACTAGTATACACAGGAAAATCCAGCATAGACATAAATAGTACTAGCGACATCAGAGTGAGTGATGGATTAAGAAATCCCAGAATGCAATGTGGTTCGATGATGCTGTGAGCCTCATTTTAGGTGAATTTTTAGGATGAAACATTCATAAACTGTTGCAGTTTCCTAAAAGTGAATTCTGTGAACATTAAAACTAAAGTTTGAGCAAAGATGTTAGGAAAACACATGGAGAGAGAGAGAAGGGGAAACTGATTTATTGAGATTGTTGATGAAAAACATTGTATTTTTATTTTCACTGCTTGTCATTAAGAAGATATGTAATAAAGAATTTGCACATTAATATATTGTAGATTCTCTCCAAAAAGAAATTCCCACTGAATGCAGCTTGAAAGATTGAATGGTTTTCTTGCAATTCAGGATAAATTGTCAGTTGACTGAATAATGTGACACACACACACACCAAACCAGATGAAAAACCCTAAAACTTCTTAAACACACTGCACACCATGGAAACAAATAACTTTTACACACACACACAAACCTAAGTGCACACTTAAAGTAAAACAAGCTGCCTTTCTGAAAACCCGGCCACGTTCACACACACACACACACACACACACACACACACACAGAGGGAGTTTATTAGCTCATACTCATGTATGAAGGAAATAGCTTATTAAATAAAACCTCTACAGACTACAAGAAGATATACAAACCCTGTGCTGTGTTCTAATACCATGGACACACACTCTTCGACTTCCCCCTACGTATTCGCCCCTGGTTAAATCCTCCTCACTGTGTTTTACGGATGTTGAAGAAGAGAATATTACCCAGAAAGCAGGAGGGCTAAAAATACGGTTTAACTACTTCACCATTAGGACATTTTTACTAGCTAGTAAGCAGGCTAGTTAGCAAAATTACTTTTGATTTAAAAAGGTGAACAAATGACAATATTTCTGTTTAAATGCTTGAAGCACCAGGAAAATACTTTACAGATGCAGAGCATTTGGCTGACGCTAGAAAAATAGCCATCTACCTAGCATGTAGCTGCTACGTCCAGGACATAGACTAATGTAAAAACTATACAAATCTGTCGGGAATATCAACATTTCACTCAGATGTGTTGGAAAAAACGCAAAAAAATACTCAGCACAAGCAAAATTAAGGAAAATCTTCTCTTAGCATACGGCTAAGCAATCTGTCTGTTGTGCCAGAAATGGAAGCTAAACATTTGTGTCACTAGTCGTGAACTCTTTCAGAAATCTTGATTTTCTTTGGAATGTTTTTGTAAAAGTGAAGGGAAACATAACTGTTAAATATAATAAATGTTAGTTGTCAGGGGAAAGTCCATGAGGAGTGTTTCAATAGTATCGAAACTCAGTGGCTACGTATAACATAAGAAATTTTACATTTTAAAGAAAAGTGGATGTTAGGTTGTAAAATTTATATTTTAAAAGTCAAACCAAAGAAATAAACCCTTTTAACTGAATGATTTCAAAGTTTTGGTGCCTAAAGTTGATCGAAGTAGAGCTGTGCATCATAAGTAGGCTGTCGATGTGATTAGATTTTTGGGCATGGCGATTTTTCTAATCGATTTAACAGTACTGATGTTCATTATCCAATTTGAGTTGTATTTATTTATTTATTTATTTATTTATTTACAGGTTTTGAAGTAAAAAAAGTTATGATCTTTTCTTCCTTCAAATTTTCTGCTCTAAACAGTCCAGTATGTGATGGTATTGCACCAACTGTCCATCAAATTCAAAGAAGAACCAACGATAATCTTTCAAAACATGAGTACGATTCGTAAAATGGAAGCGGTTTGTATTTTCTGGGAAAGTCGTGTTATATTAGGATGAGGAATCCGTCAATTTTAGATCATTTAATGTCTTACAGAAATAATTTAAAAAGTGTGACTCATGAAAAAAATGACCCATCGATTAGAACAACTGAATCAATCAACAAATGATTGAGTAAATCGGACAGCTCTGTAGCGAAGGGCGGCTAGAAAACATAGCTTATATTTACACAAATATACATAATTACAGTTGGGGAAAGAGGAAAAATGCATAAACATGAAATAATTAAATATTTCTGGGAAATGACTAAAACTATAATACAGAAGGGGATTAGCCACCAGAAAAACATGCATTTGAGTAC
>JAOTQY010000016.1:14272912-14283005 GCA_026413445.1 Dolichallabes microphthalmus | reverse complement strand
GCTTCGCCTCTCTGATGGCCCGAGAAAGTTCGGCCCTTGCTCTTCTAAGCGCCACCTTGTCTCCCGCTTTGAAGGCAAGTGGAAGTTGTTGGAGAAGTTCTAAAGGACCAAAGGAGCACTTGAGCAGAATCTAGTCAGGAACCACTTTAAAAGATTCAAAACCTATTACACAGTGTTTTCTCTTATAACAGGTTCCAGGTGCAACTTTTTGAGACGATAAGAACCCTTAATTATCCAATTAACTCATACGGAACTCTTAAAGAACCATGTTTTTATATGAGTGTACCAAGTATCTAGTATTAAAAATAAATAATGATCATCAGAAGAATCTTTAACTGCCCAGTAAACCCGTAAAGAACCTTTTATTCTATGAGTGCAGTAGTAAAGTGCTCGTCCTATCATCCGGAGGAGTTCGATTCCCGGGTGATGCTGGAGCCCCCTATTGACTGGGAGTGGGGACAAAAAGCTTGTACAGTTGGTTTTGTTCGGTTTAGTACGCTTAATAATTATCGAATATTACAGAACTGCTCTCCCACGTCATTTAGTGAATATTTTAGAACCGCTCTCTCTCTTTTTTTTTCCCCTAGAGGACTTTGAGGAAACTTCTGGACCACCTGAAGCGTGTCGCGTCCCACCACGATGTGAACAAGATGACGTGTCAGAACCTGGCCGTGTGTTTCGGACCGGTGCTGCTCAGTCAGAGACAGGAGGCTTCGGGTCTGGCTAACCGGGTCTTCATGGACTCGGAGGAGCTAGCCAGCGCCCTGCATTTTAAAAAGCACATCGAGGTTCTGCACTACCTCCTGCAGTTGTGGCCAGGTGAGAACATGGGCACACAAACACTCCAGACTGTATTGTGCTAAATTAACAGCTAACGATGAAAACATGGCCGATTGGCTGTTTGGATTCTGATTGACCAGAAGGTGTTGATTAATTTTCTGTAACAGTAGCTGCATTATCATTTCCGTAGTAACATCGTTGACATGGGAAATTTTATTCTAAGGAGATGTCTATTTAACGAGTCTCCAGTGTCAGAACTTTGTAATAGTCAAAGGTGAAGGCGTAACTAAGTTTTGTGCATATTTCAGACCAATGATGTTTCATTTTGAATAAATAAGACGTCTCACGGCATGCTGCTACAAGAAAACAAAGTACCAGCAAATACTCTGTCAGCGTTTTTATTCCTCATAAATCAGTGAACACTGAAAGATCTCAGATAGAGTTTCATCTCTGTGGTTCGTAGCCGCTCGGTCCTTCTGAAGCCTCGGCCTTTCTTTGATACACCCTCGGTTCCTCCGCGTTCCTAAACATAGCGCAAACATATCTGCTTCCATATGGTAAATCAAACAGCCGTGCTAACCTTCTCCATCAGCATCTGGAAGAGAGAGAGAGAGGCGGAGGCACCGAGAGAAATGTAAAGTAAACCAAGTCCCTGGAGGTCTGGAGACCACGCAAGGAATCCCGTCCCCTGAGGGCAGTGTTTATCCTGAAGAGCTGCGGCTCAAACAGCTGCGTAGCCTCGGGATCGCTGCTAATTTGCAACTGATATTTTGGAGGGAAGGGAGCCCTGACAAAAGCCTGTCAGCGTAGCGATGTGTTCCAGGCATGAAGCGAAATGGGGTTAGGTTTTCCTCATGTCAGGGGAGAAGAATTGACCTCAGGTGTTAGAGGTCGGATTAGATTAGCAGTGCAAACGAACTACTAACTAGCTATACTAGCTGCAAACGATGGCCAATGATTATTTAAGCATGATAGAGTTAGTGAGGAAGTAAAGGTTGTGGGGAAAAAATCTTTGTGTCTTTATAGTTTTTTTTTTTTTGTATTGAGAATTTTGCTCAACCAAGGTTTAGGAGGCAATTACCTTTTCACATTGGAGGACCATGTAGGTTTGTTCCTTTAATAAATGAGATCATCATTTCGAAACTGCCTTTTGTATCTACTCGGGTTATCTTCGTGTAATATTAAAACTTATTTGATGATCTGAATTATTTAAGTGTGACAAATATGCAAAAAAAAAAAACCATCAGGAATGGGGCCAAATACTATTTCATCGTACTGTAATTATGTGGCGTAAAGCTGGAGGTCAACTGTGCTTAGCAGATTAGCTCACAAAAGTACCGCTTTTGCTATCCGCTAACTAGCTGTCTGTAAGCTGCGTTGTTACACTGACACTTTTATTAAATTTTTTATTCATTTCTAAAGGTAAAATATTAAAATATACGCATACAATCATGTCTGACCATTTTTCCTTAAAGATTATTCATTGTTAGCATGAATTCTGAATAAGGAATGTTCTTTTTAAAAGCTAGCTATACATGGACGTAGCATGTCTGTGTTTAGCATCTCTCCTCTTTGTACTTCAGTTTGTAACATTACAGTCTATGAGTGTGTCGATTTATGTAGCAAGAGTTCTGCTTTGCTAGCGGCTAAGCAGTCTGCTAGCTGTCTGTAAGCTGTTATCAGCAATATCACTTATTAGCTGAGGTAAAATTGACATATATAGCATATAGTTTTAAAAAGTTAACTGCTAGTAAAAAACAGTAATAGTAATGATATCTGACTTGTTGTATTCCTGTGTATTAGCTAGCTAGCTAGTTAATACATTTGTGATAACTACTTCAAGTTAAATAATGTCTTTGCTCAGAAAGTATTCGAGTATAATTAGGAACAGCCAGACACAGTTAGCAGTGTTACGCTCGTCTGTGTCTTCTCCTCTATTTAGTTTTAATCTCTATTCTTTGTTCTATGAAAAACGGTTTTGCGTGCTGCTAAGGGCGCTATATAAAGTTACCATCCCTTGGCTCCGCTTCCAGCAGGGAAAAATGCAATAAGCTTGCTCTATAATTACACACATTCCTGACCTAACCTTTAGCCCTGCGCTTAGCTGCTTCACCCAGAGACGCTCGCGCCTTTACCGAAATCCTCCTCCCAGAGGGCACGTTTCCGCAGAAACACACACAAGGGTTGTTGGATGGTAGTAGTGCTGGTGGTGAAGTAGCCTTAGGACGGGTATGTAATTTTGCAAGTTTGTAGGCTAAAGAGGAAGCGAAAGACAGCGTGGGTTTGTTTAGGACAAAATGGACGGCAGTAAAGGAAGTAGAAAAAAAATGGTGGGAGAGGCCGGAGTGTGGGTGTGAGGGTATTTTTAGCCTGTCGGGGCCACAGCCGCACATGTGTGTGTTTGTGTTTGGCTTATTCTGTAAACAAGGATTGACCTAGGATGTGTTATTCAATGCTAATATGTACCTGGCTGTGAATTCTATTTTTAATCATTAGCCTTTAAAATCGTTTAAAGTGTTTAATACCCTTATTTTAGTTTGCTAGCTTTTTATTTATTTGTTTATTTGTTTGTTTGTTTGTTTGTTTGTTTTTTACGAAAAGATTCTGGGATAAGCGTTTAATTTGCTAATTATTGCTTGCTAACTGTAAGGGACTGATGCTAATGCTAAAAACTTGGTACTTATTGCTAATCATTTGTAATAATCGTAATAACTTTATATATTGTATATACTTCATAAAGTCGCATACTGAAGTGTTCACACAGAACTTTTACCTCAGGACAAAACAAATCTCATAAGCTAACTTTGCCTAGAACATTTCTGAAATCGTTATTTTCCACTAGACAATGTGTTTTATTATTTTTTTCTTTTACTTTTATTATCCAGAAGCTAATTTTGCTAAAGACGTTCGTGCTCTTTTCCGCTGCAAAATTTATTTTGATTGTTTGTTTTTCCAAAACCTTTCACAGGACTTGTTCCAGTTTCATGTTCACGTTAGCTGACAGTAAATTGTGGAAATTTCAACACACTGGTGATGTTTCGTGTCACGGCTGCTAGTGTAGGTGACAGCTAAAGTTAGCGGAGAGGTAAGCTGGGACCTAGCAGGCTGGTTGAGGCAGGTAACGTGAATGGAACCGGTTTGGATCGGTGTGGGATGAGCTTTTGCTTCAGCATCGGGAAACTAGAAGAATATTCCCATCCTGTGGCTCATGTAGCTTTTAAGGCTACCTCAATACTCTGTTAGCTCACATTTACCTCAAGACTTATTACCTCAGAGAGTCTGATCATGTTTTTGCCTGTTTAAATCTCAGCCGGAGGCTAACAACAAGGTGAGCGCTAGCAGTTAGCTTAGCGGCTAATAATCAAAAAGCTAAGTGTTTACAAACATTTACTCCTAGATATTACATATAACAAAGCGTTTTTTGTTTACAGAATGAAGCATTTTAAGTCAAAAATGCTTTAATGATGTTTAGATGAAGCTGTAATTGTTGTGCGGTATTTCTTTTTTAGCTAAAGTAACAAACGTTAGCAGAACGCGCGCACGGCTGGAGCTGGAAATGTATTTTAAAACACAATTTTATAGATTTAATGTCACCTTTATGGTGTCTTCGTGAATTAGTGAAATGATCGACATAATAACTATGCGTTTACTAGGTTGTAATAATTGTACTTAAAGACTATTAGATCTGGGCGCTATGACGTCATGATACCTATGTTGCGATAAATTTACATCACCAGAACTTTTTTAATTATCGTTTGTGTGTGTGCGCGCGCCCTGCGATGGATTGGCACCCTGTCCAGGGTGTCCCCCGCCTTGTGCCCTAAGTTTCCTGGGATAGGCTCCAGGCCCCCGCGACCCTGTATATAAGGATAAAGCGGTACAGAAATTAATGAAAAATTAAAATGACAAAGGCGCTTGTTTTGTCCTATGATCTAGCTTGTTTTAAAGAACAGGACAGGAGCAGCAGAAAGACCACAGCAGCATCTGGTTTGGATAAAAAAGTGATATGTTTAGTTTTTGTGTGAGAAGACTTTGTGTGTATGTTTCTAATGCATGTGTTTGTCCCTAAACTATCTCCAGGTCACTCGTGGACTAGCCTGTGACACGATTGCCTGCTAGCAAAGCTTCTTTATGCTCGTTAGCTAATTTGTTTTTGTACTAAATCTCCGTCCATTTCTCTCTTTCTTGTGGTTGTTTTAGTCCAGAGCAAACCTTCGTCTTCTGCCCCAGACCCCCCTGCCCAGATGAGGAGAAGAAAAGAGCGCCCTAAGGTGTTAAACCTGAGCAATGCTGAGCTAGCGGGAGTTCTGCGTCCCCGTCCTGGACGCCTGGACAGTCCGAGCAACCGCTACGCCGGGGACTGGAGCGACTGCAAGGAGACATACCTCCATCAGACTTCCCCGGAGGAGGAAGAGGAAGCTGACTACGCCCATGTCCCGAGCGAAGAAGAGAAGGACGAGGGCAAGGACAAAGAACGAACAGAAGAGGATGGTGGACTGCTAGAAAGTGGCAAAGACGTACAGATTGATTTGGAAGAAGAGGAACAAAGCGACGAGAAGGAAGACGTTGTCGTTGGTGAAATCAAGGATGCGTCGTTAATAAAGACATACGACCGGATGCTTGTGGAGAGAGATGAGCACCGAGCCAAAGAGCACACATATCAGGCATTCATGAAGATCCAGGAGATCAGTCCGGTCCTGAGCAACAGGGTGAACCTGCGAGATCTTCAGGAGAGCATCGATGCGCTCATTGGTAACCTGGAGCGAGAGCTGAATAAGAACAAGTTCAACGTCGGATACTAAAATGGCAAAAGATTAAACTTTACGGATGGTCCGGTACTCTGAGAAAACGCACTTTTTATCAACTCACCAAAACTGTGGACGCTACAGACATTCCTTATGTTCAAATCTCTGACTCACGAGGTCTCAGGGGTTTCTTCTCGGGTTCCTCGTCGTCCATTTTTTGTTCGTTTGTTTGTTTTTCATTTTCATTGTCGCTGTGATTGTTTTCTTCTTATTAGAAGAACCCATTGAACCCTGAGGGGTGAGCCAGGCGCCTTAATTGTGTCAAGGTGATGCTTAAGGCTGTAAGGAGAATTATTTTGTATTATTTCTATTGAGGTACAGAAGAACAGTGTGAACCCATGCACTTACAAGGCTAGTGTTCAGAGGCGGGGGTGGGGTGGGGTTCAAGTCATCCATACACACATGGAGTTGTTGGTTATGCTAAAACCTAAAAACAGGCTTTATTTCACATTCACCCAGGTAATCGATAAAATGTTAGCAGCTATCCTTTTAATCTAACTATTTAAAAAGTAATAATATATCGGTTCTAACGTTTCCATTATTTTCGCTCGACTGCTTTTACTCAGCTTGCTAGCTCTGTGCTTGGCGAGCTTAGCTATGTACCTCTCCGGAAGGAGCTACAGGACGTACATAGCGGAGTTCCCTCAAGGTTTCTAACATGCTAAACTATAAACTAGCTTATCTTAGCTAGCTGTTTTAAAGGTTGTTGTGTAAATAATACCACAAGCAAGTTCTCTAGCAAGCCGGCTAATATCAGCGGATTGTCATTCCTGCTATATATCCATGCGAATATACTGTACCTTTAAATCTAATAATAAAAGCAGCGTGTTATTAAGCTAATTTTGCTAATGTTATTTAAAACTAGCATGTCGAACGTATTAGAGATGAATCGAACAGGTATTGAAGCTTAATTTATCATTACCTCCGCTCTGCTGGTTATATTTGATTCTTACATCACGTTGGGAAAATAAACACAGCTGGTCATGTGTTTGCTAACGACAGATACGTGTGAAACACATTTTCTCCGCAGTCCAGGGAAACTTTTTAGTCAGTATTTATCAGGTACGAGTGTAAATATATATATATATATATATATTATTATTATTTTTTTTTGACAGCTTGCGTTTCCGCGTGTGTGTTTGTGTGTACTTAAACATTTCTCAGCTGCCTTGTAGCATTCGGGATTAAAAATAATAATAAATGTACAGTATATATCTATATATGGGATTTTTTTTTATTTTCTTTGCGTGTGCAGGAGGAATCAAAGCTGTAAGTTACAAAGAAGGTAAAGCAGAAGGAGCGTAAGGTTTTTGAGCGTGTGCTAGTTTCGTGAATGGCCGCATGGTCAAACGCTTTACGCTGTTGAATACGCATGCGTCTGCTTCGTTCATCTGTATTTATGTGTGTAAATAGAGATTGTTATAAAGACACTCACGTGATGGTTTGGTTGTGTGTTGTTGTTTTTTTTTTTCTTCACTTTTCCGTTTGGCAGCTGCTCATACAGTTGTGAATTAATTTCTTTGTGAAAGTTTCTCGACGCTAATATGAAAACGAACGCCGCGTCATAGCCGTTTGCGGAAGAGTTTGAGAATTTCATGTAGCAATAAAAAAAAAGGTCAAAATTGATTAATGATCCGTGCGGTCGCTCTCGTGTCCCTTTTAAGAATTTTAGGATCCTGAGTCGAGTCGATTTGCTCAAACCCGTGCGACACGAGTGTAAACGCAGGATCGGATTAAACCGGTTTCGTTTGTACCTCCAGCTTCATCGCTTTTTATCATTTCTGAAACGCTGTGAGCTGGAAAACGAATGTTGTACCGTGCCACTATTTTCCCAACAATAGTTGAATACTCAGTCTGCGCTCTTCAGCTTAACAGTTTTTCTCGAATTCTTGAAAATCGCGCCGTGACGTTTCATGTCAGGCGACTTACAGCGCTGATCTGTGATCAGGGTTATATTTTGTGCTTGGTAGTTCTGTCCTCTATTGTACAGAGGATGAATTTAGAACTGGACCTGGGTCGGGTATTAAGGATTCACTCACATACACACATACGGCCGGATAAAGGGTTCTGGATCTATTGTACAGTGTGAGCTGCTCGTTTTATTGTGAAAACATTCCTTAAGTTCTTTTGGTTTCACCTTGGAAAAAGTTGTGAGAATGCTTATTGTGTACATGTGTGTGTGTGTGTGTGTGTTGTTTTTGTTTAAACTCATTGGACAGCCCTAATACTATAATAAAGTCATTAAACCAGATATACTTTGTACTGATACTGAAAAAATATAAATATAAATATATATATGGTCATAATAAAGTATATATTTCATATCTGACTCTTTTCTGTTTTGTTTTTGTGGTCACACTATAAGGCAGTCAGTGATTTCATGGTTAACTATGACGTGCCCTGTTGTGTCAAGTGCAGAAATTGCACTCTTAACTAAATTTACATTTTAAGTGCTGTTTTGGCTCAAACAGTTCAGGCTCTGGGTTACTGATCGGAAGGTCGGTGGTTTAAGCCCCAGTACTGCCGGGTTGCCACTGTTCAGAGCCCTTGATTGAGGACCTCAACCCGATCTGCTCCAGTGTGCTGGCTAACCCACACTCTCACAACTGGGATATGTGATTAAAAACATTTCACTATGCTGTAATAACTGAATCTTTTTAGGATTTTTTTATTAACCTCCTGAGGCCTGAACTCTACTCTTGTGACATTGCAATTTCTGCTGACTGTTTCTCTTTATTTACAGCTGATAAATATCATTTAATCAAAGTTTTCAACCTGGAAGAACCTTGGCAAAAGAATTATACAGTTCTTTTATATGAGGATGGTACAAGGATAAATATAATAGACTGTTAAATTGGGATAAAATGTCACGTCCTCGTATAATCTTAGGAGGTTAATGGAATGAAACATCGTGTCTTCATGTGGCTGAACGTTATTCAGCAGGACACACTCTGGGGCTGGGCTTCAGATGTCCTTTTTTCACGGTGGTTGGCATACAGTAAGTTGTATTACCGCCACCTTTAGGCCTCGCTCGCCCTCATCTTCCTGTCCAGTCCAGTATTCCTTAAAAAAAGCATTAAATGCCTCCTTCTCTAATTAGCAATTCCTTACTCATTCCTTATTCTTACATACATTTAACATTGCCTTCTACTCGCCCGAGTTCTTGGATTTGTGACCTATTTTGCGAGAGCAATACAACCTGCTGGATTACACTCGCTATAAAAAAACGAAGAAGTACATTCTCGACAGTCTCCAATTTTTTGTCTGTTAACTAATACTCCTAATACTAATACTGTAATGTTTGATCGTTGCATTTCTGTTGCCAGTGTTGTTTTTCTTTTCCCCACACGTCACCTTTTACAATCTTATACTGACCTCAACATTTACTCTTTTGGTTCTCCTCAATATCTTTGTTTCATAGCTGAGTGACATTTTCCCCTTGTCTAACTATTCTTGAGTTAGCTAACCCAGGGGACGGTCTCTTGGTTTATGAGGTCACAAATGGGGTAAATTCAATCGCTTGTTTAAAACCATTTAACATTGTGTGTTCACACAACCTGGAAACTGGATTTTTCTTTTTTTTTTAGAATTGACCAAAAAAGTGAATTTTGCATAACAGGCCCCTTTAAAAAAAAAAAAAGAAAAAGATCTGAGTTGGCCAGAACCTTCAGAGGTAAAAGCAGTGCTGGTGTGAATGTGTGTTTGGGAATCCCCCTGGGAACTACCATGCAGGGTTTGGGACGTTCCCTCTCGTTTAATCTCATCTTGTGTACCTGCGAGTTTGAATAGATAAAAAAGGGAACTGGAAAGAAGATTCTGGATTAATGGACGGATGTGGTGATGAAGGCTATGATTATTCTCCTCACAAACTTCCTGCCTGCTTCACAGCTGAGTTCTTTAATAATCTAGGAAGAACGTTCCTCCTGTTTCCTTTATCAAACATGTGCTCATCAAATGAAAAGTGAGCAAAAAATAAATAAAAAAGTGCTGGAGCAGGAGTCGTGTTCTGTTCTGCTGAACGCTGAGGCGTGTTTTCTCAGACGGCGCTGATATCCGATACCAGACTGTCTGCCAGCCTGAACTTTTGCCCCTTTCTTCTTTCAGAATGCGTAAACAATCTCTTGTCTCCCTCTGCGTCTGCGTGTAGCCCACGTGAAACACGCCGTCCCGCCACCGCTCCAACCACAAACACTGAGAGAGAGAGAGAGAGAGAGAGTGTGTGTCGAGAAAACAATGTCGAAAATGGCCAGCATGGACGCAGTCTGGGACGTGGCTAATGAGTAAAAGGACGAGACAGAGACAAGAGACAGAGACTTCCAGCTAGAGGGTCTCAATATGGGAAGGTTGCGTTCACACTGGAGATTCAGATGTGGATCTGAATACGGTATGTTTGTGGAGGGTGAACACTCAGCACCAGAGGTGTCAAGTAACGAAGTACAAATACTTCGTGACCTTACTTAAGTAGAAATTTTGGGTATCTATACTTTACCGGAGTAATTATTTTTCAG
>JAOTQY010000016.1:14125446-14136889 GCA_026413445.1 Dolichallabes microphthalmus | reverse complement strand
CGCGCCCCAAACCACACGATATAGACGCCAGCGTCGCCCCGCCGTGGGCGTGTCCCAAACCACACGATATAGACTCCAGCGTCGCTCCGCTGTGGGCGTGTCCCAAACCACACGATATACACTCCAGCGTCGCTCCGCTGTGGGCGTGTCCCAAACCACAACAATATACACTCCAGCGTCGCTCTGCTGTGGGCCTGTCCCAAACCACACGATAATACACTCCAGCGTCGCCCCGCTGTGGGCGTGTCCCAAACCACACGATATAGACGCCAGCGTCGCCCCGCCGTGGGCGTGTCCCAAACCACACGATATAGACTCCATCGTCGCTCCGCTGTGGGCGTGTCCCAAACCACACGATATAGACTCCATCGTCGCTCCGCTGTGGGCGTGTCCCAAACCGCAACGATATAGATTCCATCGTCGCTCCGCTGTGGGCGTGTCCCAAACCACAACGATATAGACGCCAGCGTCGCCCCGCTGTGGGCGTGTCCCAAACCACACGATATAGACGCCAGCGTCGCCCCGCTGTGGGCGTGTCCCAAACCACACGATATAGACGCCAAACCACACGATATACACTCCAGCGTCGCTCCGCTGTGGGCGTGTCCCAAACCACACGATATAGACTCCAGCGTCGCTCCGCTGTGGGCGTGTCCCAAACCACACGATATAGACGCCAGCGTCGCCCACAGCCCCAAACCACACGATATACACTCCAGCGTCGCCCCGCTGTGGGCGTGTCCCAAACCACACGATATAGACGCCAGCGTCGCCCCGCTGTGGGCGTGTCCCAAACCACACGATATAGACGCCAGCGTCTCCCCGCTGTGGGCGTCTCCCAAACCACAACGATATAGACTCCATCGTCGCTCCGCTGTGGGTGTGTCCCAAACCACAACGATATAGATTCCATCGTCGCTCCGCTGTGGGCGTGTCCCAAACCACAACGATATAGACTCCAGCGTCGCTCCGCTGTGGGCGTGTCCCAAGCATACCTTACTCACTACCTACACTCAAGCATCACTCCACAGTGGGGGTGTCCCAGTCCACACACACACACCCTATTCATTGTCCTGGTCACATAAACTCCAGTCCCCTGTCCCCTGCTCCACTCAGTGCTGTATGTACTTGTGTGTCAGAGAGCAGACGCCCTGTGGCCCGACCTGGACTCCTCCGATTCGGACATGAAGGTGGAGTCGGATGAGCAGAACCTGAAATCGGAATCGTCCGGCGCAGAGAAGCAGAGCGAAGACGAAAACGAGACTGACGACGATTATGATGGCGATTACGTGGACCGTAGGGTCACGGCCTCTACGAGGCGGAAGAGGAAGGTCCGATCGGCCGTGTGGCAGTATTTCAGTTCTGACCAGGACAGAAGGCCGAGCTGTAAAATCTGCGGCTGGAAGCTGACTGCCGGATCCTCGGGCAGCACCAGCAACATGAGGTATCATCTTCAGAGCCAGCA
Organism: Dolichallabes microphthalmus; assembly: GCA_026413445.1. Lineage (NCBI taxonomy): Eukaryota > Metazoa > Chordata > Actinopteri > Siluriformes > Clariidae > Dolichallabes > Dolichallabes microphthalmus. The sequence continues at coordinate 14,135,424 of JAOTQY010000016.1, read as the reverse complement.
TCGGATCGTGTGTCCGCTCAATAAGGTAGGCGTCTGATCTCCCCGCAAACATCAGACGAGACGTCTACGTCAGTCTGTGCCATTATTTAACTCCTTCTATGTAATAATTCAATGTTATAAATGATTTTAGTTTTGTGATAAGCCATGCTCACTTCAGGCTCAATAGACAGCCAGGCCACGCCTCTTTACGGTCTATTACTCAACGTGGGTCTTCCTCTGTCTCTACCTGTAGTCCGCCGGCCTCTTTATGCCGTTACCCGAAGGAGACGAGCCGATTAAACTGTATCCGCCCACGACGCCTCGCAAGTCCGCCGTGTGGAAGCTCTTCGGCTTCGTCAGGAACAGCGATGGCTTGCTGGAAGAGAACGGCTTCCCCATCTGCAGGCTGTGCCATCAAGTCGTCGCATCCAAAGACGGAAACACGTCCAACATGTACAGCCACCTGCAGCACCATCACCAGGCCGTGTACGCGGAGCTGAAGGTAAACCCTGACCCTTGACCTCTGACCTAGAATCAACACCCCCACTGATTCTTTTGCCTTAGAAAAACAAGATACGTGTTATAAGAGATGTAAATACGCTATTCCAGAACATTCTGGATTCAGATTGGTTGCCAGGTTGTATTTAACTGAGGTCTTGGTTAATTAAGGTGTTCAAGAATACAATGCACCTAATACAAGCTCTTGGGTGCTTTAATGAGATTAGTCAGGGTTTGGGTCGTAATCGTGACTCGGCTTCATCACACCCCTCCAGTCGTTGATTATTTTATTCAGACTAGCTGCTAGTGGTTTAAACCTGTACCTCCGCTGGTTCCTGTTGCAGCATGCGATGGTTCCTGTTTGCCTGGAGCAGAGCCCAGACCTCACGGACACCACAGAGCTCCACCCCCCCCTCAAACGAAGGACCTCACCTGTTTGGAAATATTTTGGATTTCTTAGAGACACCGAGGGTGATTTGAAGGAGGACGGATTCCCACTGTGCAAAATGTGCCATCGCAGAGTGGCAGCTAAAGACGGAACCACTTCGAACATGTTGAACCACCTGCGGCGCCACCACCCGGCCGAGTATGAAGAAGTGAAGGTAACGCTGCAGTCGGTCGTGTCGTCGTTGTCTTGCGTCGCATCATCGTGATCTAATCACAAATGGACATGTTTTTTGTTTTTGTTTTTTTGTTTGCAGCTAGCGAATGAAATATTGCCTCCGAGTCGGCCGGAGGAACCGAATGACCTGCCCGAGCTGTTCCCCCCCAGCATCCTCCCCCTGTCCCCTGTCTGGGACTACTTCGGCTACCCGAAAAACGCAGAGGGCGTGATCGAGGAGAACGAGCGGCCCAAGTGTAAGGCCTGCAGACAGTCCATCGTGTCCAAGCAGGGCATCTTATCCAACATGCTCCGCCACCTGAAGTTCTACCACGACTCCTTATTCGAGGAGCTGAAGTCGAGAACCGGGTGGCGCAGGTACAGGCCTTACAAGGAGAGAAGCAGAGCCCCGCCCATCCAGGCTAACCCGGACGAGCTGTACCCTCCTAAAATGGCTCTTAAATCAGGCGTCTGGAAACATTTCGGATATCTGAGGAACTCTAAGGGCATGGTCGTGCCGGACGGGTTCCCCATCTGTAAGCTGTGCCTGAGGAAGGTCAGCACGCCGAGGGGATGTACCACCAACATGATGGTCCACCTGCAGAGATACCACATCACAGAGTTCACAGAAATAAGGGTATGATGCTGTGGTGTTCGAGCTTTACAGGTCTGCATAGCACATCAGGAACATCTGGATATCTGTAAAAATGATTAGCGAGGTTTTTGTTGTAGTTTCGATACAGAATCTGATGTTTGATTGACATGTCAGATTGTTGCTTCTACAAGTTCCTGACCAGAAAAGTTTATAAAAAGACTGAATAGTGAAATTATAGTTTAATATGGTTGTCGCATTTGATTAAAAATACATGAACAAGCGTTTGTTACCATTGCATTTAAATATGTTTAAGCTCAAGGCTAGCTGTAGCACTTCCTGTAGGAAGCAAGTTTTCAAATAATTAATGTGATAACATAGTTTTTAAACAAGTAACATAAGAACCAAGCGCTAAGAAGGGATTTACTTTTTACCACTCGCTTCCTGCCGAGTTCCTCGGTGTAGGTGTTGGGTGATGTTCGGTCCTCACTCACACACCATTCGTTTGTCACATTTTTCCTTGTCTAGCCGAGCGGTGACGATAACGACGATCAAACTCAGAGACAGCCTGAAGATCCAGGCAGACCGGTGGACCTTTGCCCACCGGAAGACGTCCTCGAGCCCGTGTGGGAGCACTTCGGATACCCGAAAGATGCAGACGGAGTCGTCCAGGTGGACGGCCAGCCGACGTGTAAAATCTGTCGACTTAAAGTTTCCTGTCCGGGGGAGAGCACCAAATTCCTGTACAGACATCTGTGGAAGAAACACAACGCCGTCTACTTCGAGATCAAGGTCGATAAAACCGTCCGCATCTTTTCAACCATCTTTTAAAGTACGATTCGTTGATTTTTATTTAATTGTATCACAGGTGGCCACCGGTTCCCTGGGAGGGGAGGACGGACTGGCGGCGCCGGTCCTTTTCCCTCCGACGCACAGGGTCAAGTCCGCCGTCTGGGAGCATTTCGGCTACCTGAAGGACGCAGAAGGGACGGTGGTCTGCGACGGCTTCCCCATATGCAAAATCTGCAACTTGAACGTAGCGGCTAAAGGAGGGAACACCACGAACATGTTCAAACACCTCAAAGATCATCACAAGGACGTCTATGATGAAATCAGAGTAAGAACCTCATCATGCGCGCTGTCTTAAAGAACTCCCGTTAATTACTCGACTGTAATTGTCTCCTGTTATCTCCTGCTCCAGCCTGCTGTGCCCGAGGAGATGGTTCCAGACCACGCCTCTTCAGTGCTCTATCCTCCTGAAGACCAAAACTCCAAATTATGGGAATATTTTGGATACGTTGAGAAGCCAGACGGCGCACTGACGGAAGACGGAGATCCTGCCTGCAAGATCTGTGGCCTGACGGTGGCAGCGGAAGGCGAGTCGGCGTCCAACATGATGAAACACCTTCAGGAGAACCACGAAGACGTGCACGCTGAAGTACAGGTAGGCGTGCGTCATGCTGAGTTTGTTAATCAATCATGAGACGATGTGGAGCCAGTGTTTATCTACCAGCTGCGGTCTTCTGTGTCCACACTGAGCACTCCTTCCTGACTTCTTTTGTTGCTTCCTTCGTCCTGTGTCCTCCTTTCTGTCCTTCTCACCCTCCAGCTGTCCTTCATATGTTTATTTACATCCTAACTTTTGTTTTTGTTTCCTGATTGTTGCTTTCTTTCTTCCTTTTTTTTTGTTGATTATTTTCCTTTTCTGAATCAATGTCTTCTTCCAGTTTATTTTTCTTTCCCTCCTGAATTGCTTTTCTCCTTTCTTTTTTCTTCCTTCCTTTTTTTTTTTTTAATTCTTTGCTTTCTTTCTGATTGCTGACTCCCTTAATTTTTTTCCTGACTCTTTCTTTTTTCTTTAATGCCTTTCCTTTTTTTTTTTTTTTTCTTCCTTTCTGATTGCCATATTTTCTTCTTTCCTACCTTTCTTTTCTGGGCTTTTAACATTATTTTTCTTATTTAATTGTTTTATTAACTTCCTGAATTTTTCTATGAATGAAACCTTCTTAAGCAGTTGTTCCAAGAGAAAATGTACAAATGTAAATATAAATTTTTATTTGTTAACTTGCATAAAAACAAAAATGGACCGTAGGGGGAAAAAAAATTATTAGTTCATTCCAAAATTCAACAGATGGCGCTGTTTTTAAGCGCGCTTATGAGTGTGCGATTAAATTCCATGTGAGACACATTTAGTCAGTAATAAATTCCTGGAGTATTTAGGAAACTTGCTCATCTTCCTTTTAGGAAGCTCTGAAGAACCAGAGGAACGAAGATGTCCCTGAGCTCCCGGAGCTTCATCCTCCTACACAAAATGCCTATGCCGTTTGGAAATATTTCGGCTTCCTGAAGGACGCAGAAGGGTCGGTCGTGTTCGACGGTTTCCCCATCTGCAAACTGTGTCGCCAGAGAGTGGAGTCCAAAGACGGAGACACAACGAACATGTTCCACCACCTGAAGGTGAACCATCGCAACGTGTACCAGCAGATCAAGGTAGCGTCTGTTCTCGTAGACCTTCCGGAACACTCTGTGAAATGTGGTTCTTGTGGGCGGGGGGAAATAAAGTAAAATATTAAAATGTAAATGTTTTTGTAGCCAGCGGTGGAGAAAAGGGTTTATAAGCCGTTCGAGCTCTGCCCACCGAATGGCTGTCAGTTGGACATCCGGCTGTGGGATCACTTCGGGTATCCTAAAAACGCTGAGGGTGAGGTCGAAGAAGACGGAGCTCCAGTGTGTAAAATCTGCCTTCAGAAGCTGACGGTGTCCTCCAGAGGAGCCAACCTCACCACCACCATGCTGAGGCACCTCCGGAGGAACCACCAGTCCGTATACGAGGACGTTCAGGTGACCAGCTTTAACCCTTAACTCTCACCCGCTTGAGTGTAGACATGGAGAGAAGGAAATGAAGCAAACGAATAGGAAAGGAAATAGAAAAGAAGGCCGGAGCTAAAGGCGCGTAAGGAAGGGTAGAAAAAGAAGGATGTGATGAAGCGAATAAAGAAGGAAGGAAAGAAAGTAAGTCAGGCAACAGGAGAAAAAGACGAGGAAGGAAACCAAGAAAAGATATGAAGGTAATAAAAGATCAAGAGACACAAAATTAAAGAATAAGGTAAGCATTGAAAGGAAAGAAAAAGAGGAAAAATGATGAATTAAGGAAAAATATATACATGCATATTGAAGAGAAGGAACGAATGAAGAAAAGGAAAGGTAAAGGTAAAAATGAAGAAGGGTGAAAAAGAATGAAAAGGGCGGAAAAGAAAACTTGAGTGGCTGGTGTGAAGGAAAGTAAAATAGAACAGGAATAAGGAAAGACAAAAGGAATGGAAGGAAGGAAATGTAAAAATGCAACACTTTCCAGAATGGAAATGATTGTTTCATTCCTCTGAAACTGTTGCAGTAATGATTCAGTTCATCTTCTGCAGCTGTTTATAAACTTCCAGATGTGATTGACACAAGTAGTTACACCGGGTTACATTCCAGTGTTTTATCATTTCTATACAATCCGTATTGTGTGCTGAAGCTGATGGTGTCGATATCTGTCCCATCTCTCTGCGTTCAGGAGGCGATCGGAGCCAAGAGATCCGAGTGCAATGAGGAGACCCTGGACCTTTACCCCCCCACGCAAAACGTCACGTCCTCCGTCTGGGAGCATTTCGGATACCTGAAAGACGCAGAGGGGACGGTGGTGTGTGACGGCTTCCCCATCTGCAAAGTGTGTCACCAGAAAGTGCCTTCTAAAGGAGGAAACACCACCAACATGTTCAAACACCTCAAAGACTCTCATCGGAGCACCTACAACGGAATTCGAGTGCGTTCCCGCGCAGCTTTTTAACCGCTCTGTCGTTCGAGTTGGTGGGGTTAGCCTTCGCTAGCTTCGGGTTAAAGACTAGACAAATTTTATCAAAGTGTTTATAAGAACTCGTAATATCTTCAGATGTTAGAAATTGGTTTATTTTGTTAAAATTACGTCAGACTGTTTCAACCATTGTAATACCTGATCCCAGTCTCTCTCTCTCTCTCTCGGTCTCTCTCAGTCTGCTGTGACTAATGAGGTGTTCGAGGACGTTCGCTCAGCCGCCGACCTCCACCAGCCCAGCACACCGTGTGATCCGATCCTCTGGGGGCATTTCGGATACCGCAAAAACGCAGATGGAGTCATGGAAGAGGACGGAGCGCCTTTCTGTAAACTGTGCCTTCGGAAGTTAGTGTCCAAGGGCGAGACTACAAGAAACATGAAGCAGCACCTTAAGGAGAATCACAACACTGTGTACACCGAACCCGAGGTACAAATCATAACATTTCCGCCCTTTTAACAATTTGTCCTCAGTTGTAGTTAGGTTGCCTGTAGTGCGACGTATTTTGGTTTATCTGAGTGAATGTACTTACAAACATTCGAGTTACGAAGGAACAAATCACAGAAGTAGCTCACGTGTATTGTACAAAAAAAATAAGAGCTTTGAGTCAAAATGGCATCCGGGATTCCCCTTGCGATTTAAAGGCGCAGAGACGACACTTATATTTGACATGTGAGATTCATTTACTTGGGTGTGGTTACGGTTTTTGGCAACATGATGGGAGTATGGGGAAAGGGGACAGAGATTTAGACAAGGTGATTGGTATGCTTTACATTGTATATTCGTGTCAAAGCCGTATAAGACTCACTTTGTCAGACTTAAGAACAAATTTTACTTACGAACGTACTCCCGGAATGGAACTTGTTTGTAAGTCGGAGATCCACCTGCATTACCTGCAAATCAGGATTTGCATTTGATTTGCTTTTTGTTAGCTCTACGCCGACAAATTAAACTTTGAGTTATCGCCCCCTAGTGGTCCGCAGTTTGTTCGGTGGTAGCATTGCATTCCTAAATCCAATTTTGCACACATTTTATGTTTGAATCGTGAACTTTCTCAGGGAAGTTACAGATTTTAACAAGGTCATCTCCTCCAGCAGGAAGTACTGAGCTCGTTCATCTTGGAGCTGGACACGGGCACTTCAGATCTTCATCCTCCAACCCGAAAGGTGAAATCGGCCGTGTGGAAATTTTTCGGTTACCCGAGAGACGCGGCAGGGTTGGTCCTGAGTGACGGCTTCCCCATTTGCAAACTCTGTCAAAAGAAAGTGTCTGCTAAAGGAGGGAACACCACCAATATGTTCACACACCTCAGAGATTATCACCGGACGATCTATAACGAGATCAAGGTACAAGGTTTAGTGCTTGTGTTGTTCATGTTACTGGAGGTTCACCTTTACCGAGATGCTGTTGCAGCAAAAGGTTTATAAACTTCCTCATTCACGTGTATAACAGATAACTACTGTAATGTCTGGAGTATTAGGGTTACCATAAATACACTAACAAATGTGCAAATTTTAGTAAGGATCATTTTTATTTAGTTAAAATTCCTTTAATGAACCTGAACTTATATTTGAGGGGAACAAATGCAAATTAAATTTCTTTTAAACTAACATGTTTTGCCAGAGGTTTAATACTTAAATGGAATGATTTTTTATTTGTTTTTAATGCCTTTTATATCTACGCTTCAAGCCTGTTTGTTCATAATTTAACAAATGCTCAGGAAACATGAGCCGTTTTATGCTAATTGGTCTAAACCCAACCTGATTCAGGCGACCTTTGATCCTGTAAGGACCGAGAGCGATCTGGAATCCATGGAGCTTCACCTCCCGACGGCGGACGCCCTGTCCCCAGTTTGGAAATATTTCGGATACCCGAAAAACACAGACGGGTCTCTAGTGTCTGAAGGCAGCCCTCTGTGCAGACTGTGTCAGCTGAAAGTCACCGCTAAACGAGGCAGCACAACAAACATGCTCATGCACCTGAGGGCCTACCACCTGGACGTGTACAAGGAAGTCAAGGTGAAATTAAACTCTTTTACAGTGAGCCGAACACTACAGATTAACTGTACAGACACACACGATGACATTATGGGGACCAGAGTGATACAGCTGCCTTTTAGTGGCAGAAAGTTCAGCAGAAATTTACACACAAATTCATGTAGCAGTGACATTGTGGGGACTAAGGAACAGAGCTGGTTTAATGAAGACACAATCAAACACACAAATTTACACACACACTAATTTGATTATCATGATAAGGATCATGCAAATGGAAGTACAGAGAATAAACACTCACGCCATTGTCATTATTTATAGGTACAGTGGTGTCACTTCTGTCGTTGGGAAAACAACACTCACGTGCTTTGTGGGGACGTGGTGCATTCTTGCATGTTTCTATCTTACCGATTTGTACACATTTGTTTATAAACACTGCTGTGTGTTTATTTGCTTTTTTAGCCAGCCATTGTCAAAAAGTCCATCTATAGACCTTTCGAGCTCTATCCACCGAACGGTCAAGACGACGTCAAGTTATGGGATCACTTCGGGTATCAGAAAGGCGCAGATGGAGAACTGAAAGATGACGGAGCCCCGATCTGTAAAATCTGCCTTCGGAAAATGATCAAACCCCCGACGGGCGGCACGCCGACCACCAACATGCTGAGGCACCTTCGGAAAAAACACCAGTCTGTGTACAACGAAGTGCAGGTGAATGTCTTCAGTAAAGTAGACATGCATAAAGCAAAACAAAAAAAAGGGGGATTAGATTGAAATAAAATTGGTCATAAATTTAATGACTGCTTTATAAAAGCATTTTTTGGGTTTTTTAAATTTAACTAACAGTAGTAGTACGATAGCCAGCTGCTGACTAGCGTTTGTGTTACATGACTGGTGGTTAATAGATTTAAGTTAAGATTTACTTACACAAAGACTTTGAATGGGAATCACCACCTGTAGGATTATAGAGGAACTGCAACATATTAATACCTCAAATGCCAAACGGATCTAAATGAATAATTCATGTAAAAAAAAAATAAAATAAATTGGAGTGGTGATTAATGTATTACCACACAAAAGAATCACGGTGCGTAACTGAATGAATGTTTTTTTTTGTTTGTTTTTTCTTTCCTACATTTCTAATAAGTAAAAATATGTCGTCAGTTTCTTTCGATAACGTTTGAATGTCTGCCTGTACATCAGGAAGCGATCACCACACTGAGAACAGCATGGGGTATCGAACCACCGGAGCTCCACCCACCGACTCAGAACGTCACGTCTGCAGTCTGGCAGTATTTCGGCTACCTGAAGGACGCAGGCGGCTCGGTCGTGTGTGACGACTTCCCCATCTGCAAGCTGTGTCAGCAGAAAGTTGCTTCGAAGCGACGGTGTACGACGAACATGTTTAAACATCTGAAAGATTACCACCGAACCGTGTACGACGAGGTCCGGGTATGTAGGGGCATCTTAAACTCGCCTGTTCTCTCTCTCTTTCACTTAAAAAATGCTAAATTTTAAAAGCAAATTATCTCGCTTATTAGAGTGCGGTTACTAGCGAGACGTTTGAAGGTGTCTTCCAGTCAGCTGACCTGCATCCGCCCAGCAGTCAGCACAACCCCAAACTCTGGGAGTATTTCGGATATCGTAATACAGAAGAAGGGGACCTGATGGAAGACGGCGCGCCGATCTGTAAACTCTGCCTCCGGAAGCTGATTTCCAAAGGAGAAACAACGTCGAATATGATGCAGCACCTTAAAGAGAACCACAGCGCCGTCTACTCTGAAGTGCAGGTAAAGGATTTCACCTGACGCGTTCATTTCTAAACTGTAGAGGACGTTACGTGATGATTTATTCCTGTGTTGCAGAGGGCAGTCAACCCGTTCACTATCGGAGGAGCCACTGCACTGCCTGAGCTTCATCCGCCCGAACACAGAGTCAGGTCTGGTGTCTGGAAACACTTCGGCTACCTGAAGGACACTGAGGGGCCGGCTGACTGCGCAGGCTATCCCATCTGTAAAATCTGCCTGGCCAAAGTGTCCAATAAGGGAAAAGTCACAGCCAATATGACGGCACATCTGAAAGATCATCATAGGAGCACTTACGATGAGCTTAAGGTGTAAAATTATAACGTGTTCTATTTACGTACTCCTCTTTTTTTTTTTAAAGCAGATTTGTATGCAGTTATGAGCTTTAGCACTTCAATCAGTTACAGAGTATTACTAATTTCTTGTAGTTTTATCTTGGATATAAAGAACAATGATGCGTCAATGTGTAGAGGATTATTGCGTTGCTAGTTCTTGTAATTAAAAGATAGGTTAATTAGGTACAGATATACAGGTCAGGTCCTGCATTACGAAAATTCGAGTTACGGATTTCCGCAGATACGAACGGAACACGGTTTTGTACAAAAACAATAGACACTGTTGTGCACCATACAGTGGTGTGAAAAACTATTTGCCCCCC
>JAOTQY010000016.1:13937305-13949793 GCA_026413445.1 Dolichallabes microphthalmus | reverse complement strand
ATTAGAGAAAGATAAGCATTTACTTCCGTTATGGTTGAACCTGCACTGACATTAACATCCACTTGGTGGCGCTTGACAGCGTCTCAAGCCCCGCCCACTAGATCTAGCGAGGGGGAGCTGGAGCTCCAGCTCCGCCCATTTGGCTCTGCAGCGAGCACCACTTGTCATTTCTCAGCTCGACAGCGCCTCTAGTGGACCATGTGACACATATCTCATTATCGCTCTATCGATGTGAAGTTTCTTAAGTTTAAAATCAAATTTCACTTCTCGATCCTGTAACCACACGGGTCACACTGTGTGTGTGTGTGTGTGTGTGTGTGTACTTACTGATTTAATGTCCCCCCCCCCCAAGATGAACAAAGAGAGAGAGAGAGAGAGCACAATACATGTCCATTTAGAATATAAAGTATTTCTAAAATTTAAATACATGATAGCGCATGCATGTTTTGGTTAATTTTTTCATTATAATGTATAAATGTCAAATACATCAAACAAATTAAAAACAACGGTGTAAAAACCCTTTAAAAATGTTTTTCTCTGTGAACACTAGATGTCGCCAAAAGCTAAGTTTAAGCATCACTAACTCTTGTTTCAGTATACAGTGAAACCCCGGATTGCGAGTAACGCGGTTTGCGAGTGTTCAGCAAAATGAGATTTTCAAGATTTTTAATGAATTTTGACTTGGTTTACGAGCACCGAGTATCATGTATCACGCATGCGCTTCTTGTTTTCACGGCGAGTGCCATGTGATCACAACTGAGCTAACGGTTTTTCTCTCTCTTGCACTGCGGAATTGTGGGTAATCGTCTCCCCTGCTGGGTCTTAGCGCGCGTCTGTTACTGGTAGAATCAACGCCCGTGCACATCAGGAGACGGATACTCCCTACCCTGGAGATAAATCCATCAGCCCGACACACATTTATAATTCACACATTACAGGGAATTTGGAAACATCAACCTGCATGTCTTTGTGTCTGTATGCGTGTGTGTACAGTGCACATGTAAAGCAAAAGAAAGTCTCAGTAGAGAGGTTAAAGATCCATTTTCTCTCTCCTCAAGGCTCAGCCTGTTCTTTGTGTCTGTGTGCGTGTCATTGGACACCGTGCCGCACACACACACCTCCTACTTTCGCCTTCACAGACACACACGCGCTCTTTCTCTCTGCTCTACACAGAAACACTGCTCTGTCGCAATTCTTTTCAAAGGTAAAGTGCAAGTTCATTTGTTTTATTTTTACTTTACAGCCGTGATTCCGCTAGTGTGTCGCTCATTAGATAGATTTCTTGTTTATTTTCCTGATAAAACGCATGTGAAAAGAATGGAGGAAGGGTAACTGTAAGAAGAGAAGGGGAAGAGGGGAGCTTACTTTAGATTCACACACACACACACACAGACGGCACCTGCGCGCACAAACGGAAACAATCGGTCAGGATTTTTTTTTTTTTACTTTTTTTTACTTATGGTAAAGTGCAGGTTAATTTGTTTTATTTTTACTTTATATTTTGTATTCATTATTTTTATGTATTTCTTTTTTTGGGTTGTGAAACGAATAATTAGAGTTTCCATTGTTTCTTGTGGGAAAAGTCAATTAGGTTTATGAGCGTTTCGGAATATGAGCCCAACGAGATTATGCTCGTAATCCGAGGTTCCACTGTAATAATAAACATCCAGCTAGTCAGTACTGGCACAAATTCGGAAGATCGGTGGCATCATCCTATCTGCTGACTTTGTTCCTAATACCATCATTTTTATTATTATTTTTAAGACAATATTGATGTAGGTTCTGAACATGACTGTAAAAACCACATTTGTAAATTTTCTTCAGGTCTTTTGCTCGAGTTTTACAACTTACACAAGTTTTTTCTTTTCTTTTTTAAGCTTATGTATATCGTGAAAACAGTAAACATTAGACTTTAGGTGTGTCACATCTTTGAGTCTGAATTAATTAAAGAAATCTGTTTTGTATTTACGTGCCACAGGACACATCATGCGACAGATACTCCCTACCCAGTAGATAAATCTATCGGTCCTATGGCAGTTACTTAAGAGGCCGTGTTTTCAGCCCGATACAATTATAATTCACACATTCCCGGGAATTTGGAAACATCAACCTAACCTGCATGTCTTTGGACTATGGGAAACCGGAGTACCTAGAGGAAACCCATCAAGCACTGGGAGAACATGCAAACTCCATGCACACAGACCCGAGGGAGGAATCAAACCCAGACCCTGGAGGTGCAAGGTGACCGTGATAACCACTAAGCCACCGTGCCAACCTACTAAGTACCTACCGTACTTAACACTTCTTTAAAACTTTACAAGAACAGACTCATTAAGAACAAAAAGCCGAATGAGAGTCAAACTACTGTATATTTAAAACAAACAAAAAAAACACCCAGAAACATGATGGCCACAAATGTTGTATGTTTGAACTGAAACATTTATTTATTGCCTTTGATACATCGGTTTCCTTGAGCAGTTACAGCTAGGCAATTTTATAAAAACAAAGTACAGTACATTTAACTTAAAATTAAGCAAATCTATAGCAACACTTTAATGACATAGCCTAAAATTTACATCTTAACAAATAATAAAAAATTAAAAAGTGCAAACCAGATGAACGAATGAAAACAGTCCCCAGTAAAACAAGAAACAACATGTACAAGTGGGGAAAAAAACAACACCACCGAACTTTTAAACATACTTCATTCATATCTATAGCCAAATTGGTAGATTTACACTGATAGTGATAACCTTTTATTAATAACTATTCATTTATTTGTTTGTTTCAATATGGAGATATTCTTGCTCAGTGCTCATGGGGAAATTAATTAAGTCACAGTAAACAACTTCAACCAAATTATTGCGAACTACCAACGGTAGATATTTAATAAATATCACTAGGTTAAGACTTGGAATATCTTGACAGGATGGTAAAGAAAAAAATGATAATAATGAAAATCTGAAATATTCTATTAAAATTCCAAAAGTGTCGACCCCCGAGTAAAGCGTGAGTGATGAACCAGTGTTTACTGTTAACGTGCTTTAACTGGTGATAAATCGGGTGCGGTGTTAGACGGTGTGATCGTGTGCTCAAGTGATTGTGGAAGAATTAAACTAAAGCTGACAAACCTACATACAATACACATCTGATCTCACTGTGAGTCTGTAAGTAACCTGTGGATAACCTGTTCGATTAAAAATTAGCCTAAAATTATTACTCATTATTTATTTAAGACAGCCCTAAATCTTTTTTTTTTAGTTCCTTACTGCAGTAGTCAGTGCTACGGTTTAACTCTGAAGTGAATAAAAATGCATTAAGAAAAAAAAAAAAAACTTCAACCAATCAATGGTAAAGCATGGCTAGGTGTCCTTTTCATAAACTATCTAAAATATATCTATGACTTTTATACAATATATAGCTTCCTATTGATTGCTAGTAAAATATACACATAAGTTTTAATGTTTAGTTTTTTTGTCCTTTAAAACCCAACAGTCATGCAGATGTAACCAGTAACAGTGTGTATGATCCTAAATTTCCTGCAGCCTGATCGATTGCAAATGGATGCGAAAGTATCATCAGTGTGTCAACGTTAAATCGCTGCAATCAAATTCTTCAAACACTAGCTTAAAAGTTTTACAGTGGAATTGTTAGCGAAATGGATTGCTAAGTTATGGCTTAAGAAAGATAGTGCTGGAGTGTTGACAATGGACAGGTACTTACAGAGTAAAAAAAAAAGTGTAGAGCTGAATTCTGATGGGAAATCTTTAACACTTTAAAATTCACCCTCTCTGACTGAGGACCAGTCCAGTCACGCGAGTTCAAGTCAAGCTCAAAGACGGAATTTAAACTGTAATATTTTTTACTTTCAAACTATAGCTATGGCAAGAAAATAGCAAGTCGTGTTCAGTGCATTGCGAGTCGTTATACGGATGAAAAATACAAAGTGTCCTATGTGATCCGTGTTATCTGTGATAGTGCATATAGTGTAGGACTAAAGCTGCGATGCAAAACGTTTAACGTTTGTTGGCATGATCCTATAAATCCATAAACGTGCTTTGCAACGTGTAACATTTCCCATGTGGTAATTTGCAACTGCCCTTATGTTTCCTGTCAAGTGTACATCGCAAGTCACGTCTGTGCCTCAAGCGAAGCTGCTGGAACCAAGACACTGGAACTTCTCCCGCAGTGACTGGACAATTTTAGGCTGATTGAGCGCTTGCTGACTGTCATTTGGGTCATTCCAGACGTAGCCCTGCAGAGCTGAGTCCGGGCTCACTGTACAGCGCTTCTGCCCGCTATCACTCTCGTCCTCAGAGCGGATTTCCACGTAATCATCATCATCATCATCATCATCATCGCCGGTGTCTTTGAAGTTGGCCAGGTAGTTCTGTGTGGCGCTGATCGCATTCAGATTCGACTGTCTGTTCAGCACCAGCACTTGCTGCGAGTCCATAAGTGTGAGGTCACATGAATGGGAAAGGTCAGAGGCTGATTGGACAGGACACTCAGGAAGGCTGTGCTGCCGAGGCCCGAGACCGCGTCCTGCGATTGCAGCCCCTGCTGGACGACTGGTGTGTCCCAGATTACCCATACTCCCATTGTTCTCTTTCTCATGCTGCTCAGCCAATGAGGATGAAGACTGGCAGCGGTTATAGGGTGGAGTTTTGAAAGTGTGCTGCCCCAACGTGCTATAAATATGTTCAGAGTCATCTTTGCTGGTTGGAGTTGCATAGGTGCTCCAGCGCTGATTTGGTGGAGTGCTCAGAGGTGGTGGAAGGTTCTTCAAGGCCGGAACAGACGTCGCAGATGATAGCTTTTGCTGAGGGGTCGAAGAGTGCCCTTCAACTTCAGAAGGCCAGGACACAAAGCCAGATAGTTCGCCATTGCTGTAGGTGCAGTTCAACCAGTCATTCTCTGGGAAAGCGCTCTCGGGCAGGGATGGCGAAGAAGCCAATGCCGAGCGCGACGAAAACGGGTGAGGTCCAGACACACTGACTGACGATTTCAGTACTGGAGTAGTAGGAGGCTCCCTAAACATCACCTGCTCGTACAGATGGGAGTACTCGGCTATCCTTGCTCCTGAGAAGATCAAAGAAGATACAATAGAGAGGGGAAGACAAAATCAGATAGGAAACAAAACTGTGTTTTGACACACTTAACTGAAATTAAGCGACAAATAAAAAATAAATTCTAGTTTATTTTTATCAATTGATCAGCTCACCTATAGCTGCTCCGCCTTGTTTCTTCTCTTCCAAAATGGCAGCTAAATCTTTTGCCTTGTTGGTCCTGAGTCTGGCACAGCTGGGCTCATGATCCATGCTCTTCATCTTTAACAACTGATTAGCCTTCTTTATCTTCTGGCTGTACTGTCTGGCCATGAGGAAAACCCTGTTTCTTCCTTTCTCCCCTAAGTCCAGCAGCTGGTCTCCAGCATCTCCAGGTAATAGAAGACCAGGGGGTGCTAGAGGAAGGAATGAAGGATCTAGACCACTAAATAGCGCTTGTAGCTCAGGGTCTTTCTGTGTTGGAAGGTCCTCATCATCCATGCGGAAGCTTCCACTGCTAAGCCTGGCTAGTTTGTTCCGAATACTCTTGACTGTGCCGGGTGGGGGTTCAGGGCTGGTGATTTGGATTTCAGGTATAGGGTTGGAGTCTTGGACTTTGGGAACAGGGCTTGAGACTTGGCCAATTGGACTACACACTTGGGGAGCAGGGCTTGAGACCTGAGGAGCAGGGCTGGAGACCTGGGGAGAAGGGCTGGAGACCTGGGGAGCAGGGCTCGCGACCTGGGGAGAAGGGCTGGAGACCTGGGGAGCAGGGCTGGCGACCTGGGGAGCAGGGCTGGCGACCTGGGGAGCAGGGCTCGCGACCTGGGGAGAAGGGCTCGCGACCTGGGGAGAAGGGCTGGCGACCTGGGGAGCAGGGCTGGAGACCTGGGGAGCAGGGCTAGCGACCTGGGGAGCAGGGCTGGAGACCTGGGGAGCAGGGCTGGAGACCTGGGGTGCAGGGCTGGAGGCTGAAGGTGTACCAGGCGGTGTAGATGGAGGGGACTCAGGTTCATCGATCTCAAATGTAGGCTCTCGCACAAGTTTGGGAACACTCAGCACTGGAAATTTGAACGTTGGAATGGGGTGGAAAGATGGAGAAGTGGGAGATGATGTGGTTTTCTTCACCTTCTTAGCACCATCTGTTTTGATGTGAGAGTCACTAGCCTTGCGTCCAGAATTACACTTTTTGTTGGGCGATTGATGTAACTTTCGAGTCTTGTCATGGGAGTCTTGTGATTTCAGCTGGGAGTTGACTGCCTTTGTTGTAGAGCTGTGTAATTTATCTGAAGAACTTTCTGTTTTTCCCTGAGCATCACTCATCTTACGTGGTGACTCTGGTCTATTAACAGGGAAAGCTGCAGGGAGCTTGTCAGCTTTCTTCTCATTATTTCGTATATAGTTTTCCAGATCATTCCAGATCTCATCAACTTTCTCCGACATGTGATCAGCTACAGACTGTTCAGACGGTGTATCCACAGTTAATGGTATTTCCATATCACTTACTGAAACAGAGGGAATCCCAGGAAGAGGTCGATTTGCTACTTTGCTGTAATCCAGATTTGGTATTTCATCAGAAACAACTGTTCCTGTGTTCTGACTAACTGTCCAGTCTGTCTTGGGTGATTGTGCATTTTCCTCTTTGGCTGGTTGTTCATTTGCTCCACCCCTCCCACTGTCAGAAGGTGGCAGTTCACGGAACACAATAGTATCATAGACATTTTCCTCTTCCTCTGGTGTCTGCACATTGGATGATTCAAATGGCGCCCCCTCTTGGCCTGAGGACCTGTTGCTTTCAGATGAGCTCTCTATTTCAACCGGAGAAACTAAGATTTGTGGTGGTACAACCGGTTTCACCCCAGAAGAGGACTGGTTAACCTCTGGATCCTTCCGAATCAGTCCCATGGCCTGCAGTTCTTCGTAGCTAATATTATCGTAAACATTCTCAATGTCGTCGATCGTCAACTGTTCCGCTGATGATGATCCGGATATCTCGTTACTAGAGGACTCTGTGTTGCTGTGCACTTCCTCTTTGAGGACCACTCTCTTTGTAGGACTTTGTCGCTCACTTTGTTGCTCTCCAACGCTACTTGCCCTGCGTAACACTTTCCCCCTGCTGGCTGGGAGGTCTAACTGCACCGACTGGGTTTGTTCAACATGCCAGCTACACGGTCGTCCAGGATGATCGTCCAACGTGTCATGATCGCTTTCTGCATCGTGCCCACTTGTATCATTCTCAGTGGGTACAAACATCTGATAAATGTCTTCATCGTCATCGATTTGGACCGTCTTTTGCCGAGTAGGGAACATGGCTCGACGCACTTTGTGGTCTGCCCATATGTTTGGAACAGAATGTCCACTGCCTGATCCCAGCAACTGAGAGAAGGGATCATCAGCCCGTGTTTCAGGAGGACAGATCACCCGTAGGATGGGTGTATGCACCGTCTCCTTCTGCAGAGACTCTTTGGCCGTCTGGGAAAGAATAATCAGAAATTAGCATGTACTGTATAAATTGTGTGTGTGTGTGTGTGGTTCTTGGTTGTGTTTATCTCACCTTTAAATCAATATGGTCAAGGCTGTGGTTCTTCCACCGGTCGATGCTGTCCACAGACACCTGGGCGTTTAGCCTTTTCCTGCTACTTTTTCCAGGTACACGTAGCTTACCTCCAGAACCCTAAACAAGATTTAGCTTAAGATTAGGACTCGATTCCCAGTGAACCAGCAGACTACAAAACGATTAATAACATTTTACTGTGTTACTTTTCGGACAATTTTTCAGATTATAAAGTTAAATCATAACTTGAAATTAAAGCTACATATAATCCACTAGTTTTGAAGGTTACAGGTCTAATTAGGACGCACCAGTCCACTGTCATCTTCATCATCAGCATCCTGTGGATGTAACACTTCGTCCACGTCACTGTGGTCACCATGGTCACCAGGGTCCAATGACTCCTGTGATTGGCTGACGAGACTGCGAGATCGACCAATGGTGCCCAGGTGGACTACAGGAGACAGAAGGGTTGCACCAAAACTGCTTCGCTGTAAGGAATACAGGAAAAAATTATATATTAAAAAAAAAAAAAATCACTCTTCTTGCTTCCTTTGTGTGTGTTTAAAAAAAAAAAAAAAGGGCAAAAGATCATACCTTCTGTATATCTGGACTGGATACTGTTAATAAAAATTGGAAACAGAATTCACTCAATATCCATGTCAGAGGCCAATATACAATTCTTACTCACATTCATTCTTCTCATAATCTTAGTTGTACTTACTTGCATTTTTGTTTTTGAGCAGTTTGGACAAGGGCTCTGAGGAGAAAGGCGTAGGATAAAAGTTATTTCCAATAATTTCATAATTAAAAGAATGCATACAATGTTTATTCAGCGTCCTGAGGATCATACCGGTCTTCCTGCGGGCTCTTCTGGGGGACGGACCTTCTTTCAGGTTGATCCTGTTCTGGCCCTCAGGGCTACACTGGTCTACAGGAATTGAAGGTGAACAAACATTACACAACAATAAAAGCCATCCCATCACATGAACATCCAGGTACAGGTTTTGATGAGCTGAGGGAGAGTTTGATGGTGTGATGTCCTAGTGCAGGTACGGGATTATGGTGATAATGTATAAAGAACATACTTACGCACATCCATGTCCAGAATGGCCTGCTTGGCCTGTGGAAGAGAAAAAAAACAACAACAACAACATCTGTTTACTTTTCATTTCTTCCCACTTACAGTGTTGAAGTGGTCCAGTGTTAAAAATACCCATTTGTCTAGCGCTAAGATTAGCCAGTAGCCTGGAAACTGGCCCCTGGGAGGTTTTGAGGGCATCATGTACTTCTTCTTTTTTTTTTTTTTTTTTAAGTTTTAGAGGACATTGTTGACGTCAGGGGACAACTTCATTTAGAACAGCTTCTTTTGAAGACCTAAATTTATTTCAGGAACGAGGTCACATCAACTGGGTGAGCAGCGAGAAGTGACGAGATCGGCATTAACACTAGGCTAAAGACAAGTTTGTACAAACTCTTAACAATTACACCAACGTTCTTCAAGGTTGTGAGTTTTCAGGAACGAGGAACTCAATCACGATCAGGATCTAAAGATTTTGTTCTTTTTTTCATATTCTGAATTAAAAGAAAGTTTTTCCTTCAATGCTCCAAATGGACCACTTTCTAGTCAGTTAGAAGAACTTCCAATAGAGGGTACACAGTGGTACCTCGGCATGCGTACCTCTGCCCCGCCTCATGAAGTGTCACCTTAAAAAAATTCATTTGACAAGAAATTTGCCTCTGCATACAAAAAGTCACGCGTACCGTACATCCAGGAGCCGTTCGAGAACTTGTTTAGGTCAGTGGAAAGCCAAGCGAAGCAAGTTTACAAATTTTTTGTAGGTATTTTGCATTTTGTGAAGACATAGCATTATGGGTCCCAAGAATGATGATAAGGATGGTAGCAGAAGAAAAAGTAAACACTTTCAGTTTTAAAACAGCCGGCGCCGAGAGGAATCATAAATGACTAAAACTGGAAGGTGGTCCACTGATACCGGTTATGAGCACAGGAAACTCATTCATTCAAGCTGAACAAAGACCAGGGCCCGTATTCACAAAGCTTCTTAAGCCTAAAAGTTGCTCCTAGTAATGAAATTCTAAGAAAATTCTTAGAATGATGACATTTTCCCCTTAAATTTAGAACTAAATCTTAGTAAAGATGAAAACGATTCACAAAACATCTTAGACCTAAAAACAGCTCCTAAGGTAAAACGTGTTAAGAGTAGAGAGGAGGACTTTTAAGGGGCTTAAGAGTTTCTATAGCAGAGGAGAAAATGGTGGAAAGAAGAAATATTGTGTGTGTGTGTGTGTGTGTGTAAGAAGCTAAAGTAAGGAGCCCCTCCCCTCTCCCCCTTTTCGTCTGACACAGTTACACTTCCTCCACTCTTTCCACACAAAACGGAAACACTGTTTTATCGGACAAATAAACAAGAAATCTCTCTCATGACACTCGATTGAGCGACACACCAACGGAATCACTGCTGTAAAGTAAAAATAAAACAAATTAACCTGAACTTTACCTTTGAAAAGATTCGCGACAGAGCAGTGTTTCTGTGTAGAGCAGAGAGAAAGTGTGTGTGTCTGTGTGTGTGTGTGTGTGTGAAGGTGAAAGTAGGAGAGGTCTGTATGTGTGTGTGTGTGTGTGTGTGTGTGTGTGTGTGTGTGTGTGTGTGTAGCATGCGCACACACAGACACAAAGTGCAGGCTGATACAGAGAGGAAATGGATCTTTAACCTCTCTAATGAGACTTGCTTTTGCTTTACACACACACACACACGCATACAGACACAAAATAAAATATGTTTTACACACACACACGTGGTCACGGTGTTATAGTAAACAGTACACGCGTGGAAAATGTTGATTATACCAGTACGAGACGAGCACTAAGACCCAGCAGGGGAGACGATTACCCACAATTCCGCAGCGCAAGAGAGAGAAAAACCGTCGGCTCAGTTGTGATCACGTGACGCTCGGCGTCAAAACAAGAAGCGCCTGCGTGATACATGATACTCGGTGCTCGTAAACCAAGACTTGTTCGTTTTCCAAATTTTATTAAAGGTCTTCGCTCGTCTTGCGGGACACTCGTAAACCGCGTTACTCGCAATCCGAGGTTTCATTGAATCCTATTTTCACAAAGATAATGTGAAAATGTTAAGATTTTAAGATCTTTACAGATTTTTTATTAACCAATCACAGTCCTTGAATTGCTGAACCATCCCTAGCAACTTTTTGTACTTTCCGAAATCACATTTAGTCTAGGACTCCCATCTAGGACTTTTTAAGCTAAGATAGGAGCTCTCTGAGAGAATTCTAAGAAGCTTTGTGAATACGGGCCCGGGAACCTAGAACCCGAGCTCGAGCAGCATGTTTAAGCCCAGTGTGGCTAATATCAGCTTCACAAGTCTGGATTCTCAAGATGATGTGGGACCACAACAGACCAAACAAAACACTCGCGAGATCTCGAGCACGAGTGTGTGTCGGGTGCCCTGACCTTTGCTGGGATTTTTGCCGGATGGTTCTCCAGGATGAGCCTCTTCAGGTTCTGGATCCACGTTCGCTTGTCCTGCTGGGACTTGGCCTGTGAACGCAAAAGGAAGTGCATGCAGATTTATCTGAGACGGATAGTGTGTGTGTGTGTGTGTGTCTGTGGGATGTGTGGCCTGAAATTGAAACACACACCTAGCCATTTAACTAAAACAGGATATTTGTTAAAAACTCACAATATTATTTAATAATAAACGTTTCATAACGTTAGAAATGTAACACTGGTGTGTATGTAAGGCCACAGCGTTCACACTCTCACACACATGCTGATGTTTTTAATCTGTCAAGTTGAGACCTGCAGGTCAGCTGTCACAGCATTGACCTCGAGGTGAGTTTATACACACACACACACACACTCTCAGGCATGTTGGGGCTCCTATGTACAGGGTGTGGTGTTACTGGGCCAAAGTTCAAGGCACCAATCCATCCATCAAAACACTTCCCTTAGGCATGACATTCCACTGTGTGTGTGTGTGTGTGTGTGTGTTTACCTGCACTGTGTGCTGCAGTTTGGGGTTCTTATAGTGGAACACACTGAAGCTCAGTGGCTCCTTAGGGATGACCTCCACCAGCATCAGGTTACAGCACTGCGGAGAGACGGGAAAACACACACACACACACACACACACACACACACCACAGATACAGTCAGTCCGGACCTGCGTGTAAGAATATGTGTGTGTGTGTGTGTAAATGTGTGTGAGAGCGTGTTACCAGTATGTGTGCCTTGTAGGCGTAGGTCTCCTCTCGTTTCTTGGTGATGAGGAGAAGTTTGTCGAAGAGGAAGAATGTTCTGTCATTCTTCACCCTCTGGACCCGGAACGTTCCCTCCAGAACCAGCTCGCCGTACCCGATCAGATCCGGACCCTGCCAGTTCGTCAACAAGCTCTGGATCTCCTGATGGAGAGAGAGAGACTGACGTTAGAGCTGTAAACTCTCGATCCTCCGCCGTCCTCCATCCGCACACGTTACCTGCAGTCTGACGGTGTTCTCATGTTTCCTCTTCATGTCGTTGATGTGCCAGGCGACCCTCTGCATGGTGTCGATGGCCTCCTGAACCACTGCATGTCTCTCGGAGTCCTTCTCCAGATGTGTGGCGATCTCCTACACACACACACACACATACACACATACACACTTAATAGAAAATAATAGGCCCAAACACATTGTGGGTGAAGGTCATGAGAACAACAAGAGACACTTAGCGTAAACTAGCTAAATAAAGTGTTTATCTGTTAATGTAGCTGCGGCACGGTGGTGTAGTGCTTAGCACTGTCGCCTTGCACCTCCAGGGTCCGGGTTCGATTCCCGTCTCTGTGTGCATGGAGTTTGCATGTTCTCCC
>JAOTQY010000016.1:13906392-13916820 GCA_026413445.1 Dolichallabes microphthalmus | reverse complement strand
CTAATTTACAGAGGGAGACAGATTGATCCGTTCAGTGAATTCCTCTGAGCAAATAATTAATAATAATTTCCATGGATGAAAAGAAAAGGTGGAGTTGATGAGTTGCATGAAAAGAAGAAAAATCTTTAGAGGCAGACGCTGTGAAATGCTTCAGATGAACAGATTCTGCCTTTGGAGTGACGGGAAGTTACAGTTCCACAGGCTCAGTCAGCTCTAACATTACGGTCAGGGAGAGCGAGGCCGGATCCAGCAGCCTCAGGGTCAGTGATAATGAACCAGTGCCTGATGATGATGATGATGATGACCAACACCCCTTCTCTACCCGAGTGAAAAGGACGGCAATCAAACTGAACAGGTAAACCAGAATAAAATCAGTAGCAGCATGTGGTTGCGCTAGTAAACTAGTTACTCATTTTCATTATTATGGTAGGATAATAATAATATTATTAAAATAATAAACCTTAATGAATTACATTGTTTTCTTCTAAAAATCTGTAGTTCTGCTTAACCTTACTATGTTGTCTGGCGTACTTGATTTCTTCACACTAACAAAGAATTTATAAGAAATGATAAATAATCTCTAATCTGTTTCGTCTTCTTCACAGGAATCCTTTCATCTCTATCACACACAAACTCTGTCTCTCATGCACAAGCTCTTTCAAATGTACACTCTCATCCTCATACACACACTCTCATATACTGTAGGAAATCTCATCCTCCTCCTCAACCTCTGCTGACCTTCTCCAAGAAGATGCCCTGAGGCCTGTGGACATAATCGAGCAAGTTTACTGACACGTTACAGCCTAATAGTAACAGTTCATATCAGGATTTATAGTTTCAGTCTCGATTCAGCGGGTTTACGGCTAAATGTTGCGGCTCACACTGATTCAAGATTCAAGATTCAAAGAACTTTATTAATCGCAGAGGGAAATTGCGTATACTTGGTTACAGTTGCTTACAGTCATTTACAGGAGGAAAGGAAAAGAGTAATAATAATAAAAAAATTTAAATAAATAAATTAATAAAATCTTAGATGCACACTAAACATAATTCTTTATACAGTTATTGCACATATGAGGGGAAAAAAAGGAAAGATATTGCACCAGTTATACCGTATGTGCAGTAGTTACAGTATATGTGCAGGAGATATATGGGTTATTCAGGGTTTACTATGGTAATTGCAGAGTGGTCTACCCCAAGAGCATTATTCAATAAATATTGCACAGGTAAATTATATAGGTAAATAAAATAGAAATTGCACTTGAAAAGTGGTTTGACCTAAGAGCATTGGTAAGTACAGTATTGCCCAAATTGTCCAGGTTCGTAATAATACTGTATTATTGTTACTTAAGGCGGCTCTCTCTATAGTGGCAATAGGGACAAAAGATCTTTTGTGGCCCTCTATAGAACACTTGATGGTAATCAGTCTCTGGCTGAATTTGCTCCTCTGGTCGGAGAGAACACCGAAAAGCGGGTGATGTCGCATCCCAACAGACCACAGCATAAAAAAATGACACTGTCCACAACAGTCTCATAAAACATCCAAAGGATGGTGTTGCAGATGTTAAAGGACCTGAGCCTTCTCAGAAAACACAACCGGCTTATTTGTATTCTAAGACCATGTCCACTTTCTCCCCCTGGATAGATATAGGAGTCACAGGGGTCTTAATTCTCTTGAAGTCTACCTCCATCTCCTCTGTTTTCCTGATGTTAAGTTGTAGGTGATTACGCTCACACCATGAAACGAAGTCATCCACCACAGACAGGTACTCAGAGATGTTGCCATCCTTCATACATCCAACAACTACAGAGTCGTCAGAGAACTTCTGCAGATGGCACGACTCTGAGTTGTATCTAAAGTCAGATGTATAGAGGGTGAAAAGAAACGGAGACAGTACAGTCCCCTGGGGAGCTCCGGTTCTGCAGATCACAGTCTCGGACACACAGTTCTGTAGTCGAACATACTGAGGATGGCCGGTCAGATAGTCCATGATCCAGGAAACCAAGTAAGTGTCTATGTGCATGTTCTTCAGTTTCTCCCTCGGTACTGCTGGTTGAATGGTGTTGAAGGCACTTGAGAAGTCAACGAACATAATCCTTACACTGGTCCCAGGTTTGTCAAGGTGGGAGTAGGTTTGATGGAGCAGGTGTATTATGGCATCCTCTACTCACACCAGCAAACCGAAGAGGGTCCAGAGAGGACTTCACCAGTGGACGAAGTGTATTCAGAATCAGTCCCTCAAACACCTTCATGATATGTAATGTCAGAGCGACAGGCCTGTAGTCATTCTGGGCACAGGGACGAGGTATTTTGGGGACTTTCTGTAGAGACAGACTTAGACTAAAGAGGTGCTGGAGGACACCACAGAGTTGGGGAGCACATGATTTCAGGACTTTTGGGTTGATTTTATCTGGACCTGTAGCTTTTGTGGGGCTCAGCTTGCTGAGTGGTTTATCTTACACTGTGTCAAGATGATCCCCCTGACCAGCTTAAATACTGTCTTTATTGTTTTATATGTTGTTTGTCTTAATGTTCTTTCCTTCGTATCTTTGTTTTACAAATATGTCCCAATATATGTTCAGTGATATTAATGAACCAATGTATTATGATGTGGGATGTGTTGGGCTGCTGTGGGCCACTTTTTGGTCCCAGTCCGCCCCTGCTGTAGAGCATGCACAAAGCACCTCGCCCGAGTCCTGGGTCTGATTCAGTTTGACGTGCAGGAGCAGCTCGACTTGACTTGCATGTTTACATTAATATTAAAAGTCTAGTTTTACTCAAAGTTTACAACATCATGTAAACATACTGAGTGAAAATAGATATACAGTACAGATAGACGGGCAACAGGACAGACAGACACAGAGTGTGTTGATGTTGGTAATTAGATGAATAATCAGGACGCGCTCTCCGTCTGAAGTGCTTGTGATAATTAAATGCGTGTGCACTGCATGGGCCACAAAAGAGCCCTCACACTTCAATCAATCATTTCATTAACATCAGAGAGAGCGAGAGAGAGAGAGAGATGAAAGCGTTTTCAGAAAAACATGAACGTGTGAATGCAGACTGATGAGAAACACTCGCGGGTTTGTGCTCTCACAATCAAACAGGAACAGCGTTATGAAATACATTAAGTTAAGGACGTGGTGAATCCTATGTGTGTGTGTTTGTATGTGTATGTGTGTGTGTGTGTGTGTGTGTGTGAGAGAGAGAGAGAGAGAGAGAGAGAGTGAGAGAGAGAGACTTTGAGTTTAACTCATTTGTATTTACTACAGCAGAACATTTCCCATGAAGATGATATCATAAACACACACACACACACACACACACACATCTAGTGGTGACACTAGTGTTCACATTTGAACAGTCTGCAATATTTTTTATTTATTTACTTGAATACACTGTAGTGTTAGAGTCAGTAATTAACACCTGGAACATCTGGCCAGAGAGTCTCAGTGTTCCTTCGCCTACCACAGCAACGGCCAACCAGCGCAATGCGGAGGGCGTGTCCATGTCAAGAGGGGTGTGTCCATGTGGAGGAGGGCGTGTCCATGTCAAGAGGGGTGTGTCCATGTGGAGGAGGGGTGTGTCCATGCGAATAAGTGCGTGTCCGTGTGAAAGAGGTGTATTATGGCATCTTATAGACAACAGAGACTGATAGAACAGGGAGTTCCAGGCATGGACACACTCACTTAATCACACACACAGTGTATGGCCTCGGTTGCTCACACTGCTGTCTCGGTGTGTGTGTCCTCCTCCTCACGTCCGTGCGCTGGTTCTCTTCTGCAGCTCCCACTGTGCAGCTACACGCGTGCCGTAGATCACAAAACCCCAGGACACCAACACCAACAGCACCACCATCTACACACACACACACACACACACACACAGTTTATTCCTACAGCACAGTGAACCTGTCTGCACTAATCTGAGAGTGACAAACTGTGTGTGTGTAAGGAAACAGAAACAAACAGACAGAGAGATAAGGGACTGGATGGAGAGAATAAAAAGAAAACAGAAGACTGTCAATGGAACAGAAAAAAGAGCTAATCACAGCAACAATACAACACTGATATAATTTACAGTATTTTAAAATGATTATTATTATTAGTGTAGAGTCTAGTCGAGTTAGCAGGTTAGCGTAGCTAGCAGAGTTAGCACTCACTGCTGAGAGAAATGTGTCCAGAGCACGCTGACTGACACACACCATCTCTAGCACCTCTCTCTCTCTCACACACACACACACACACACACCGTAATAAGAGATTATTATTATTATTATTGAAATAAACAAATATCTGTAAAACCTCCCTAGCTACGACAAAGCCAGTCGCGTCGCCATGACAACAGCCGGAAGTGAAGTGAACAGCAACCGGAAGTTTGTCTCCCTCGCGTGGCCGCGTGTGATTCTTTCAATTATTTAAAAAATAAATATATATTAATTAATATTGAATACAATTTTAAACACATTGAACGCTTTTACAGATAAAACAAAATTTATTGTATTAAAAATATTAATATTTAAATTAAATGCAGTAAATAATCCTCTTTGGACCTTTGTATAATTAAAATGTAGCAATTAAGAATAATTAAATATCATTAATTATATAAATACAAACATTTTTTTTTTATATGTTCTTGTACTGAATTTTATTTGGTGTAATTGCAGCGCCTGGCCGCTGGAGTGCGCATGCGCGTTTCACTCGTTCTGATATCCGGCTTTGCTCTGCTCGTCCCTCGGTTGTTTTTTTCCTCTCT
The DNA here is from genome assembly GCA_026413445.1 of Dolichallabes microphthalmus. NCBI lineage: Eukaryota > Metazoa > Chordata > Actinopteri > Siluriformes > Clariidae > Dolichallabes > Dolichallabes microphthalmus. The sequence continues at coordinate 13,912,064 of JAOTQY010000016.1, read as the reverse complement.
CTCTCTCTGTGGCAGAGCTGGACAACACGCGAAATGATGATTCAAGTTATAAATGTGACGAGATAATCGCGACATAAAGTCTGAGGTTTCGCTCTGGACGGATGTGTGGAAAATCGCGTCTTTAACAGCGTCACGGTAGCGCGGAGCTCGCGCTGCAGCAGCGGTCAGAGGTAGGTAAGCTAACATGCTAACGAGCTCGCGGCCAATTTGCCTGTGATTTTTCTCGCCATGTTTCTGTTTTTACTCTTTAAAAACTCTGGTCGGTTTCCTCAGTGTGCGTCGGTCAGTCAGGAGTGTGTGTGTGCAGTTTGTTTTCGTATGTTTGTTAGTCGTTGTTTTTTTTTCTGCTGAAACGGTTTAAACAGCAGGGTTTGTGAGGAGGTGAAATATCTGTTCTGGTATTATTACAAAATTTAATATAATGTCAAAATGTAACTGTACAATATCACACAGCACAGAAAATCACCATGAAGACGCGTAAAGTCCAGCCGCATCAGTTCTGTTGCACTGACAGGGCGACTTCCTGTTTCAGGTGGTCACGTGATTACCTTTTAAACGGGGTTAGTTAAGGTTAAATTCTGTTATGTTGGTTGTAAACAAAACAGCTAGAACCCCAGTTGAGTGTTTAGAAATGTTTAGAAATGTCTGCTTCTTTTCATTTATCTAAAATGTGACGTCGTGTGTGTGTGTGTGTGTGTGATTTGACCTTCCAGACGATGGCACCCACAAAGATGAAGCTGCGCGTGAGGAAGGAGAAACCCTCTGCGAAGTTGTCTCAGCAGACTCAGCAGCAGCCGCTCCATCCTGAGACGTCCCCGGACTCGAAGTGTCCGATCTGCCTGGACCGCTTTGTGAACGTGGCGTCCGTGGAGCGTTGCCTGCACCGCTTCTGCTTCCGCTGCATCCGCGAGTGGGCCAAGAACAAAGCCGAGTGCCCGCTGTGCAAGCAGCCGTTCCGATCCATCTTCCACTCTGTGAGGGCCGAAAACGACTTTAAAGAGTTCAAGGTTCTGGAGGACAGCGCAGCAAGCGCGACCACTTCGGCATCGGCGGGCGTCACGATGACGGCCGCAGCGATAACGGTGCCACACGCTGGACAAAACAGCAACGAAAGCATGGCAGCGCGTACTCGGCGTTCCAGAACAGTGAGGGCGAGGAATAGACGGGGTCAGAGAACACAAGACACCGCCCCGTCTGCTTCCTCAATTGATGGTGTGCCGCTGGATCACGCGGCGCTGATGCAGCGGGACCCGGCTTGTTTGCGGCAGTTGCTGCCATGGCTACGCCGAGAGAGGGTCATGGGGACCAATCCGAGTGAGATCCGTCCCTTCCTGCTGGCACGCACTGACCACATCCTGCACGAACTGGTGAGCTTTGCACGCTCCATCGAGGCCATGCAGTGTCCCCCGGCCCCAAGCTATGAGGAGGACAGTGGTTCCCCATCCTCCATAATCAACATCTCAGAGGTTTTTACACACACACACACACATGGATTAATGTTTTTATTCACATTAAGAATAATATGCATAGTGTCGTCATTTTGGACGTATAGGAATAGAAGAAAGGTGTGTTGATGATGGATGGATGGATGAGTCTTGGGGTTGGATGGCAGTGTGATTTGATAAATCTTTATGGGATGGATGAATGGACAGATGGAGTGATGGATGGGTGGATGGCAATTGATGGACGAATAAATCTTTTACATCTTTTGTCACTATTTTTACAGGATGAGGAAGACAGCGGGACAGCAGACGTTACCGAGGACACCACCCAGGATCACGTGCTCCCAGTTCCCATGGCTACCAGCAGCGAAATCTCTCTAAGCCAATCCGCCTGGGACGACGAGACCCCTGGCCCCTCCTACTCCACCCTCAGCAATCCGCAAACCGAGGACGTGGAGCCTGAAGAGAACCAATTAGGAGGAACTGTCGCCGCTACAGAACATCGGGAGCACCGTGATGATGACGACCGCGACGACGAGGAAGAGTGTATGATCGTAGGTTACGTGAAGCCGATGGCCGAACGAACTCCAGAACTCGTGCAGCTCTCCTCTGACTCCACAGACGAGGAGGAGGAGGTGCGGGGAAACGAGGCTGCTGCCACAGAGACGGTGATGAAGGTGGAGTCGTCATTGCCGTCTCAGGAGCAGGCCCCGCTTTCTCCGAAACCGTATCCCTCCACCTCGCACACGGAGCGAGCAGAAAACATGGAGAAATCTAGAGAGCAAATAAGTGCTGGGAAGCACTCGCACCACAGGAGGCGGGAACACACCCCGAGGCGTGGCTTTAGGAAACCACCGCACTCGCATTCGGGGTCGCTTTCCCAGACGAGCACCGAGAGTTCTCCTCAAAGTGGACGTTCAGTAAAAATCGGCAGGTCCCACGTAAAATCGAAATGTCGAGAACCGAGGAGGCGGGGTCACCACTTATTAGGGCGCAGTCCCAATATTTTCCCTGAACGAGATGGCTCGTCTTCGGAGGACCTCGTCCCGACCCGTTCCATTCCTGCACGAGAGAGGTCTTTATCCTCTTGGGATTCGCCCGGGCATGATGGCGAGCGCAAAAGGAAGAGGAGGAAAAGGAGGAGAGAACGAGAACCTGAGAGGAGTAGATCTCCACACCGGGACTTGCGTCATCGCCGTGGTAACCGCGCGCTCTGGCTGGGTAGCAGCAGCCTTAGCAGTAGCAGCAGCGATGCCGAGTCACGTCGGGAAAAACCTGCCGGGAAGCGCAAATACAAAACGCGGCACCTAGAGAGAACGGCCCACCGGCGGAGCAGCGGGAAACCGCGGAAACGGGAGAGGGAGCGAAGTCCAAGCGTGGAGATCATCTTCGAACGTCGTGCATCTGACTCGCACTCGAGGGGCAGGAGGCACAAAAAGAGGAGTCGGAGAAAAGAGCGAGAGCAGAACCTCTCTCCTACTGTTATCACTATAGACAGCAGCAACAGCAGCAGCGAGCAAGCCGCCGTGGCTAACGGACATCGGACCCGGCTGACGGATGAGATAGATAACGATCACACTGTTGACTATCAGGATCGTGACGATAACGAGCGCGTTACAGACTTGAGCGATCACACCATCGATTATCAGGAACGCCTCGCCGAGTTTAGCGACCTGACCGCCGATGACCGCGCCACAGAAGCTAGAAACTACATCGATGACCATAAACATCATGTCAGCGATCAGAGCCGCGGAATGGTGTTTAGCAATCGTGCGGCTAAGTATAAAGACCCTGTCGCAGGAGTTAGCACTCAAACGCCTGATTATAAGGACAAAGGTACGTACGTTGGCGCCGCTGGTTACAAACACTGTGTCCTGAAGGTGAGCGATCAGGCCGCTGAGCAGCGAGAGCACACTGCACATGCTAGCAGTCTCACTGCCGCTAACAAACACGCTGTTACAGATGGTACGAGCGCTGAGCGCGAAGACGACTCCAAAAAGCGGAGTGGTTACACGGCTGCGTCTAAACACCGTGACGCAAACGTTAGGGATCGCACCACTGATTTTCTGGAGTCGATTTTGGACTTTGACGAGAGTCCGGACGAGTCTCAGGACTCCATAACGGACATCAAGAACTCAAGCGTTTCGGACGCACTGAACCTGGAGCGGTGCCTGGTGGACGTTGTGCAGGAAATCAGGAGAGAGGACGAGGACCGACACAGGGCCGCGACGCTGCTCTCTGACACACGCCTCTTGGAGGAACTAGAGAACAGTCTAATGGGGGAGGAGCAAGAGAATTATACTGTGGGCCAACAGGAGGCGGGGTTTGTGTCTCACAGGGACCAATCAGAGGCGGAGATTGAGAATCATCATGTGACAAGGGACTCGGATGTTAGTGCAGAGATCAGCCCTGATGTATAGAACCAAACACACACACACGAAAACATTTTATACAAGACGTAGTCGACCCACGTTAAATAATTAATCTGTTTTTTTTTTTTGTTCATTATTTGTCTTTTTTCTTGTTTTTTTTCTGTTTTGAAAGTTAAGCCAAGTGTCGAAGCGATCTTCAAAAGAAGCGTCTCTTTTTATTATTATGATTTTAGTATTTATAATGCCTGTAATGAAATGGAAAATAAAATTACCTGCTGTGCCACAACACACACATAAGCACACATTTACACACTTACACACCCAATTTATACACATGCACAATACGCAAACGTCTGTCTTAAACTCAGGGAACCTGTGGCAACTGTTCACTTCCTTAATTACCACCATGCCTCTTACACTGTGTGTGTGTGCGTGTGTGTCTGTCTGTGTGTCTGCCTGCCTGCAACACAATACAGTGGGTAAAGAACAAAACAAATGGTGCAAACAATAAAAAAAAAAAGCAAACTAAATGAGTTTCTGACTGGTGTGTGTGTTTGAGAGCTCAGGCGTTATAAGAGATCAGATAGGATTTAGCTTTATTTGTCCCACGGTGGGGAAATGTCTGTTACAGCAGCAAAGAACAATGTACAAACATAAAGTAATGACAGTACAGTGTATAAATACAAAAAACAAGGAAAAAAAAAAGACAATACAGTAGTTACATTTTCAATCAAAATCAGACTTAAGATATGGTAACATTGTGAGATAATGTAGCTATATTTGTTATTGTAACTGTACTGTAAAACTTTAAGGTGTTCTAACAACAGTATATATCAGTTATGACTGTGTTGTGGTGACTCGACCACTGTGAGCTTTGATTGTTCAGTCTAATAGCAGCAGTTAGAAAAGACATGTGATGTCGCTCCCTCAGACTCTTGGTATATATGGGGTCAGAGGAAGAGTTCTGTAGGATGTGAGCTGATGAAGGTGGTAAGGTAGGAGGTGTGTGAACTAGTCCATTATTAGTTTAATGGTTCGGTTCCACCGATTGTACTTGATTAATAATTAAACTGTGTAACTGTATTCACAAAAAGATTGACGTCTATGTGACAGCAGAGCAACTCCAGCTTCTCAGGTATACTACTGCATTGCTTCATATTAAATTAAAGAGATGGGAACAGATATTTTAATGTGCCAAGTGCTTAGAGATATAATAAAAATGCTGGTTGTTTATGTACCAACCTCATTTCCTCTCTCGTCTGTTCCATCCACTTAGCATCAGCGGTGGATTAATTACTGGCCCCATCATTTGCCATAATCTGCACCTGTTTTTTCTTTATTGTTTAATGGTGATTGGAATCCAGTAGTTTGGTTACATTGCGGTCGGCCTCCCTCATCCTCTCTGCCTCTTTGAAACCTGTTTCTCACTCGTTCATATCTTAAGTTAGATGTTTTTTTATGCTTAAATAATTCATAGGTCTTGTGACTTAAGTAACAAAGAAACAAAAAAAATCTTCTGAATCTGCTCAGGTACAGTGACTGGACTGAAAATGAGGACAGACATCAAAGTCCTTTAGGAAGCCTGGAGAACTATTTCTCAGAACTACAAGAAAGTTTTCTTGTCTTTGCACAGGACTGCACACCAACACCAAAATCTAGCACCAGAATCATCATCATCTTTGTTGTTTATTGGTGGTGGGAATCCAGTAGGTTACATTCTCACCAGCTGTAGGTCTCACTCTCCTTCATCCTCCCCGCCACTTAAAGTCGACTTTACAGACCATTCATTCATTCATTTTCTGTACCGCTTTATCCTTATATACAGGGTCGCGGGGGGCGTGGAGCCTATCCCAGGAAA
>JAOTQY010000016.1:13040672-13061171 GCA_026413445.1 Dolichallabes microphthalmus | reverse complement strand
GCATAGGGATGAGCCAGTGGACAGATGAGGTGCAGAGGGCAGATAAGGTCTGGATCACTGGAAGCACAGGAGCAGCAAGTGTAGCTCCAAACCATCAGGAAGCCAGGATGTTGGTGGCTTTCCTCACGTGAACTTCAGGCCTAGGCTATTTCAACACATCATCTGTGCTAGACTTGTGTGTTTAGGCTTGTTGTCTTGCTGCATCATCCACTTTCTCCTGAGATTCAGTTTGTGGACAGATGTCCTGTCTTTTTCTTTTTAGAAATTGCAGAAATAATTTATAATTATTAGTTCCATCAATGTTGGCAGCCTGTCCTGGCTCAGATGCAGCAAAAGGGCCCCAGCCATGTTTTACAGGTGGGATTAGGAAGACTATTATGCTGGAAGGTGTTTTTTTTTCTTTTTCCAAACGTAATGCTTTTCATTTAAGCCAGAAAGTTCCATCTTGATCTCATCCATGCACAAAACAGTTTCATTATCCCACTGGCTTCTCCATGTGGTCTTTAGCAGACTGTAGATGGGGATCTGCGTTCGTTTTGGAGACTAGTGGCTTTTTCCTTGCAACCGTGCCATTCACACTAATGTTGTTCAATGTTTTCCTGATGGTGGACTCCTGAACATTGCCATTAGCTCATGTGTGAGAGCAATTTGGTTGCTGAGAAATTACTCTCTAGGTTCCTGTGTGACCTCACTGACTGTTACACACCTCATTGGTGAAGTAATCGTTGTTGGTTGACCAACACGTGGAGGGTAACAATGACCTTGAATTTCCTCCATTTGTACCCAATCTGTCTGAGTGTGGTTTATGGACACCAAACTATTTAGAAATGGATTTTTAACGTTTCTCATTCAGGTGAACATCTAGAACTCTTTTATTAAGATCCTCAGAAGCGTCCTTTAGCCAAGCCTACATGTTGTGGAAGATTTTTTGGAAGATTGAAGTTGAGAGATTCCTGTTCTACAGGGCCTGTACTCACTTCTAATTGTCATTCCAATGATTGAAAACACCTGATGCTGTTTTATCAAATTAGCTGACAATCCTAAACAATCACGGTTGACCCTTGTCCACATACATGTTATTGTGTAATAAGTGTAATATTTTCTGGTCTCATTTGATTGAATTGGGCTCTTATCTAAAGGTGTGTGAAAATAGAAAACTTAATTAAAAAAAAAAAAAAACTTTCAGTCACTCTTGTACACTGTAACTCTTGTACACTGCCTGGCCCAAAACAAAACAAAACACAAAGCACCACAATACTGAGTGGTTACATAAACAACCAATTTTTTAATTGTTTCTCTAGGTGCTTTTCTTCCTATTTATTTAATTTAATCATCATAAATGTAATTTTAATTTTAATATGAAGAAATGGTGGGTGGCTCAGGACTTTTGCACAGAACTGTACATCTATGGTTTCGTATGTACCACCCTAAATCCTTTAAAAAAATTAATTTACAGAAAAGTTTTTAAATTCATTTGGAGGAAAAAAAGCTTATTATATTAAAACATTATATTAAAGATTTACATTTTTTCCACATGACTCTTTCCCCATTTTTTTTTCAATTCATTTTTTCCCCCCTTTTTATCCGAATTTTCAGATTTTCTCCCCTATTTTTAGTCGTGTCCAATTCCTCCCAGTCGCTGGAGGCTCCCACATTAAGCTTCTACTGCCACTCAGTCGGGAGGGCCGCAGACCGTACCCACGTGTTTCCTCCGATCCACGTGATGTCACCAACCATTTTTTCGAACTGCTCGCTCACGCACCGTTGGGGGCGGCGTAACACACACGGAGGAACAGCGCTATCCTCTCCTTCGCCTGCGCGAGCTCACAGCCGTCATTAATGTGGGAGCACTAAGTACCTCTCATCCCTCCCCCCTGAGAGGCCTCCGGCTGTGAGAGGTAACAGCATCACCCAGGGTTCGAACCAGCGATCTCCGGATGATAGGGCGAGCGCTTTACCAATACGCCACTCGGAGGCCCTCAATTCTGTTTTATTTAATTCATTTATTTGTTTCCCTTAATTACTTGGTAAACTTCCTGACCTGTAGTGTATAGTGCTGTTTAGATGGTTGCGTACAAAAATAGCGCCCCCCCAAATAATCCTTGATCAGTAGCTACACAAGACTTCTGGCAATAATAGACTAGCTGTGTGCCTTTAGCTAGCCACTTCCTGGAATGAGCTGAACCTGATAGAAACACAATCGTTGATTACAGTGTAAGCGTTTTACTCACAATGCTTCTACCTTTGATAGAAATGGGAGGTCAGAGTCCAGGTCTATGCCCATGCCAAAATATCCATTAACAGGTTAACTGGGCCATTCAGAACATTAAAATCATCAGCTGACCTTATTTTTTTATTGATTGATAATGTTGCTGAGTCTAGACCTGACCTATTGAAGCAACTCCAAATCATAACCCTGCCTCCAGGGGCTTGTACAGTGAGCACTATCAGTGATTGGTGCGTTGCTTTGTGTACTTCCTTTCTTACTCTGACACACCCATCTCTCTGGAATAGAGTCAATCGGGACAACATGACCTTTTTCCAATTTCTCCTAAACTTTATGCACCCTAGCAAATCTAAACTTTTTTTTCTTTCTGATGAGTCTCATTAGCAAGTCTTTGTCACATTGCTTCACAGCTGTTTAGTCCCGATCCTTTATCATCACATTTTTGTGTGTGTGTGTGTGTGTGTGTGTGTGTGTGTGTGTAAATGCTCTTACTTTCACTTTTCAATTATTACTGCTTTTAACAGGTCGTTGGTTCAGCACTATCCTTTCAGGTTTTAAAATGTGTTGAAGGGTTCTTCACACGATTTCATGAAATTTTTAATACCCTTAGTTGTTTTCTTTGATTTAAAGGAATTCACGCTATATGAAGATGAATAGATTAGTAAGTGTAATGTAGGTGATGTGCTTTTTGGTGTAAATTTATGTCATGTCCTGTTTGCTTTGTTTGGTTGAATGGACAGTACTGGAGATAAGTGTTTGCTGAATTTCAAATCGTGCGGGATGTTTGGCAAAGAACTGCACAGAGTGGAGGGATACATCCAGGATAAAAGGTGAGAGGCCCTGTCTTTTAATCTTTAAATATTACCATACCATGCTATAACCACCCAAAAGCTCATCAATAGTGGCATGTACCAAAGTTATTTATTTCTCTTATATCTCAGGAATAGCCAACGCTTCATGTTTTGATTTGTACTTTTTATTAATTAAGAGATTAATATTTTATCACTTTTGTTGTATCTAGTATTTTTTTTTAAATCTGTTCATTCAGCTTGTTTTCCTCTCTTTAAATTAACAAGAGAAAAGATGCAGCTTGTCATGTTAAAAAGAAAACCCTCCTTCCTAAACACCCATCAGAAAAATTTCAGTAATCATACAGCTTCATCTCTGTACTGTACTGTACCAGAGAAAAGCATTGGTAGTAGCACATTAATATAAGCCCTGTTTATATAAACCCTTGGAACTACTAGCTAATATTTTAGCTGCTCTCAAAATATTAATCCACATGTTTTGACCAATCAGAAATAAAAAATATGACGGCCCTTTCCTTAAAATTTCAAAGTACAGTGAAACCCCGGATTGCGAGTAACGCGGTTTGGGAATGTTGAGCAAGACGAGCGAAGATTTTTAATACATTTGACTTGGAAAACGAACAAGTCTTGGTTAACGAGTACCGAGTATCATGCATCACGCATGCGCTTTTTGTTTTGATAGCGAGCGTCACGTGATCACAACTGAGCCAACGGTTTTTCTCTCTCTTGCGCTGCGGAATTGTGGGTAATCATCTCCCCTGCTGTGTCTTAGTGCGCGTCTTTCACTGGTATAATCAACATCCGTGCACGTTTGTACTGTTTACTACAACACTGTGACCATGTGTGTGCGCGTAAAACGCATTTAATTTTGTGTCTGATTGCGTGTGTGTACAACACGCGTGTAAAGCAAAAGCAAGTCTCATTAGAGAGGTTAAAGATCCATTTTCTCTCTCCCTGTATCAGCCTGCCGTTATGTGTGTGCACGTAATTGGACTCTGTGCCCCACACACACACACACACACACACACACACACACACACACCCCTCCTCCTCTTGCCTTCACACTCACACAAACACACACTCTGCTCTACACAGAAACTCTGCTCTGTCGCGATTCTTTTCAAAGGTAAAGTGTAGGTTCATTTGTTTGTTTGTTTTACTTTACAGCAGTGATTCCGTTAATATGCGTTCATGCGCGCACAAACGGAAACACATATCTGTCAGGATATTTTTACTTTTTTTAAAGGTAAAGAGCAGGTTAATTTGTTTTATTTTTACTTTTTTATATATTTTGTATTAATTATTTTTTTGTATTTATTTTTTCGGGTTGTGGAACGACTAATTTGCCTTGATTTACGAGTATTTTGAAATATGAGCCCGCTTCCAGAGTGAATTATGTTTGTAATCCAAGGTTCCACTGTAGATTTAAAATGAGGCACGAAGTCATTCATCGCTGATTTGTTTAGAAACCTGATTGTCTTCTGATGAAAAGACATTTTGGGTTTACGTGGTTGCTAAATTTCTTTCTGTTTTCTCTCTTGTTTTAAATGTTATGTTGTCTAATATTTGCCATATAAAGGTAATCCTGGCTTCACAATACAGCTGTCCAGTTCCTTTTTATAGCAATGTATTTGTGAGCAACCTCCAATGTGGTTTTGGGACAGAATGAACTTGGTCACAAAGTTTTTTTATCTTTAAATTAGAAATGAGAGGAAATGCTTCCTCTGTCACTTCACATTGTGTACATAAGAGAATGAGTCACTGAGATTTTTCTCTTATCTGTGCAGGTGTGTGTCTGTGTGTGTACACTTGGTTTTAACCAAAGGGTACATTTGAGTTCTACAATGACTAATTTGTAACTTTTAAGTTTTAATTAAACTCGAGCCTGTTTATTTACGAGGAGTAAAAAAAAATTTCACATTTAAATCTCCTGTTGGCCACATTCAAGACCCCCATGTCCCCAGTCACTGCTGTGTAGGTGTAAACATGTTACATTAGTTCATTTGTAACAGCGTTGCAAGCAAAAATGGATACCCCACTTGTAATTTGTAATTTTTATTTTATTTTTTTAATGGTGTGAGGGTGTTACTGGTGCCATTATTTATCAAAGACGTTGTGTGCAGTATGGAAAAAGTGTTTGGATATCTAAAAAACTAAAATTTAACTGATACTTTATGGAAGGTGGAAGTTTTTTTAAGACAATCGTTACTGGTGGCAAGACACGGACTCATCACTACAAGCCTGAGGGTAAACAGTAACAGTAAACATGGAGCAGAAACATCCTCAATGACCAACCAAGAAATAGTTCAAGAGACAACCCTCAGATGAAAAATTGATGCAGTTTTCTAGGATTCTCAAGGCCCAGTATTGGGCCAGTAGTCGAACATTCTCAGGAAAAAGTTAAAAACTTAACAGTGCTTATTACAGTAAGTTTCTTCACAGATGAACCTAATGTATTGAAAAGCAAGGAGATGGTCAAAATATGATGCATTCATTTCTTCTTAAAGTTCATTAAATTCTAGAGCCAGAGTGCGGATAATTTTTAAATCACTCCTGTATTTATTTCGTTTCCTTAGCAAATATGCTGTTTATCTTGCCACACAAGTGAGGATTAGAATTTTTGTCAGCTGGAATTACTCGTAAAGACAGTTACTTTTCATCGTAATAATTCTTATATGAAGAAAATAGAAAAATATGACCAAAGTTAAGTGTCAGCAAATGAATATGTTCATTAACATTTCTGCTTATTTTAAAAATTAAATAATTAAATAAATTAAATAAATCTGTGGAATAGTTCCGCAAGATGCCACTACAGGATCAAAACCAAAATGGCAGACCTGGTTTAAAAAAAGTAAGTGCGTCTTCATCATGACAATGCATCAGGACGTTTAGCTCACGTACCTCGCACCCAGTGACTTCTTACTCTTCTGTCACTTGAAGAAACCACTGACGTCGACGACAAGGTGATTACCAAGGTGGACCTTTTCCAAAGTGTGCCAAAAAGAGGGCTTTGTTAAGGACGGTTTCCACCAGCTCATGCATCGTTTGGAGAATGGAAATGTTGGAAATGTGAAAAAGGGCTAAACTCAAGACCAACATTCGATTTTATTACCTAATTTTTTCTTAGCCATATTAAATGTATTTTACAATAAATACTATATATGCACACTATAAATGCCCCTTGTATTTGTTACTTTCATGACTTTGAATTATACTGTGCAAAAATCACACACACTGTAGCATATTAATGTAAGGTGAAGCTGCAGCCTGTTCATGATTGCCACTAGGATTCGTTGCTAGTGTCTTTGTCTCATCAGAAGTTTTTTTTTGTTTGTTTTGTTTGCTTTGCAGTAAGAAGAAGCTATGTGTGATCTATGGCAAATGGACAGAATGCATATGGAGTGTAGATCCACAAGTGTATGATTCTCATCGCAAGAATGATAAAAAAGGAGTAGCAGACGCAAAGAAACAGAAACCTGTAAGAAAGCAATTACTTTGCTTAATTTTTAAAATCAATGTTCTCTAATCAAACATACGGTACATCAGTGTAAATTTTACCAAGTACTTATTGTTCAAAATTTGTGCCTGATTTTTAAATATCAGTTTTGACTTCATGGAAATTTGATGAACAAGGCCCACTCCCTCCCTTGACATTTTGTCATAATGAATCTTTGTGCCAAAGAACACGTTAATCAAATGATCTGTTCATAACGACGCTCAACTGCACCTAGTTAAAATATGCTGTAACCTGCTTGTCCAGTTATTTAATCTCAGGCACATTCTACTTTAAAATAGAGTGCATTTGAAACATAAAACATTGTCGTCATTTTAATTCAAGAGTCCAAAATCTTTAGTACACTAAAGTACACTGTCTTTAAGGCAGCAAATGTGACTGGGTTTCAACTTTCTGTTTGGTCAAACGGGACACTTAGTTATAGTGCTGTGTGATTTGTGAAAGTAGCAGACAGTTCTTGGTTCTACCACACTAACAACATTCGAAGTAACAAGTGGTTTAATTTAAGAATTGTTTGGGCAAATGTGCAATTGCTTATGTGAAAGAAGTAAGATTTATGAATGTTGTTTGTGTGTGTGCACGTACAGGAAGAGGCAGATGTTGCAGAAAACGATGAGGCAGATGACATGCCGGAGGTACAAGAGACTGTAGCTGTGATCCCTGGTAGCACTCTACTCTGGAGAGTGTCTCCTAGACCACCCCTTTCTGCAGAGGTAGACATGCACACGCACACACACACATACAACATCTGAATCTGTAACTCCTCTTGAATCATCACACTGATTGCTTGTGTCTCTCGACAGATGTATAACTTTACTAATTTTGCTATCACACTGAATGAATTGGAGTCTGGCATGGAGAATGTTTTACCCCCAACAGACTGCCGTCTCCGACCTGACATACGAGCCATGGAGAATGGAGACATGGGTAATGAAGTCTTTTTTATTTATTTATTTATTTTATTTTATTTTTTTTACCTTGAGTCTATAAACAGCATTTGTCTGGTGCTACTTTCCACCTGTGTGTAGATGAAGCCAGCAGGCAGAAAGAAAGGCTGGAGGAGAAACAAAGAGCAGCTCGTAAAGACAGGGCGAAGGAAGATGAGGAATGGTCTACTAGGTAAGCACTGAGCATACCTACACAAATGCAATTCAAAATTTGAATATTGGATTTTTTTTTTCTCAAAAAAGTGAAATTCATATATTCTAGATTCATTTCATGTCAAATATAACAATTATATGTATTTTTTTATGTTGATTACGGCTTACAGCTCATAAATAAAAAAATCCAGTACATCAAAATAATTTACAATACAGAAATTCCGAACTTCTGAAAAGTATGTTGATTTATGCACTCAATCCTGGGCCTCATCCTGCGGTACTCCTGAGGTGTTGTTAAAGACCAGGTTGCCTTGATGGCAGCCTTCAGATCATCAATATTGTTGGGTTGGTGTTTCTCCTCTTCCTATTGACAGTAACCCATGGATTATTCAGATTTAGGCGAGTTGGTTGGCCAATTATACAAAGTAATATCATTGTTACCAAACCTGTTAGTAGTTTTGGCACCGTGGACAGATGCTACTGTAAGTCCTGCTAGAAAAGGAAATTGGCATCTCCATAAAGCTTTTCAGCAGACAGAAGCACAAACTGCTCTAAAATCTCATGGTAGATGGCTACGTTGACATTGGACTTGACCACAGTGAACCAACACCACCAGCTTCAAGGAGGCCAACCGCTGTTTCATTCAACATTTCCTGAAGAGTTCTGTGTATGGTAGCTCTTGATGCACTGACTCCAGCCTCACTCCGCTCCTTGTGAAGTTCTCCCAAGTTTTTGAATCTACTGCACTTCAATAACAGCCAGGCCTTTCAGTGATTACCTTCAGTGGCTTGCACGCCTTGTGGAGGGTGTCTTCTGGAGAACTGTCAAGATCGTGGTTGCATGTACTGAAACAGCTCAGGCGATACATACTGTAGTATTTATAGAGCATGAAAAATTATTTAATCAAACTCAAAATGAAATATTCTAATTTAGAAGTACTGTTTAATTAGTAAAATACTTCTCTTGATGTGTATTAAATCTAGAATATGTTTCCCTTTTTTGAGGAAAAAACCTCCAGCATTTAAATTTTTTTTGTACTGTACAAATACATTGTGGATTTGATGCATAGCATTTTCAAATGTTTTTCTCCAAATTATGTAAGAAATTTACATTCAATTGCTAGTGCAATAAATATTTTTAAAGAAAATTATAATCACAGAATTTGTCCTTTGTGATTTCATTAATTACCAGATTACCAGGGCCATTTACCATTTCATATAATTCCTTTTCAACATAATATCTTGTCACATGGTCAACCTGGTATGCGGGACCAACATTCATTTTGAATTATCAGAGCTCATGAATAAGCAACACATGCTCATGGCAGCAAATAGAAATGAAGGCCTTAAGTAGGCATTCAAGTCAAACAGAGAGTTTAGAACGTGTAGAATAAATAGAACACACTTGAAAAACTACCTTTAGTTCTCTATATAATCCTGTTACTCTAATGCACTTATCCCAGTGTTTCACTAGTGATTGGATACCAACAAGGTATAAAGTTTTGTTAGTAGACCAAAGCCATAATCAAACCTCCTGATCCTGCGAGCAAGGTCAGGACTATATATGGGGTATGTCACAACTCCCAACATAGTTCCTGTAATGTGAAAGTGGTGCGATGCACAGTATTCTGCACAAGCAGAATATATTCGGTGATCAAATCAGCTTATTTAACTTTCGTTAAAGTCAAGGCAGCACCCTTTTCCTTTTTAGTGGCTGAGTCAAAATGTGTGTAAGCGATAGCAAAAGTGCTGGGGCAGCTAGCACAGTCCTACAGTGGCGTACGGTCCAAGGGGGCACGTGGCATGGCCCCTTTCACAGGCCTGCTTTCTCCTGATTCCGAACGCCGAATAAGCTCAAGTTCCTTAAGTGATCAACTCCCTCCAGCCATGCCAGATTTAGAGGCCCAACACCACACCTGCTGAAGGTGAGGCCGAATGCCACGTGAGGTCCCTGGAGAGAGCAAGGAGCTGAAAAAGATCTGGGTACACACCTGCCACAAGAGAATCTGTGACAATACATAGTAGCCTACTATCAGTTAACGATGCTTCTGCCAGACACTGATATAACTGACATCATGCTCAGGATAGATGAGACTTACTAAAAAGTAAATTTACTCTGAAGCAAAACGAGTAAAAAAACAAACAAACACAAAAAACAGTAATTATGTAACAGTTGAGACTGCAGTCACTCAATAGTTCAGGACTGGAATTTCCTACAGTCTACCTGAGCCTCCAATAACAAACTGGACTCCATATTAACTTAGACCTCAATTGTTATATTGAACCTCCTAACACACAGTATGACTGCAGATCAATCCCTGCTATCCGTTATCACATGAGGATGGTTTCCCTGCTGAGTCTGGTTCCTCTCAAGGTTTCTTTCTACTGCCACCTCAGGCAGTTTTTTCTTGCCACAGTCATCCTCGGCTTGCTCATCAGGGACAATCTGATCATTTTGATTCATACACGTTCACATTTCATTCAAACTTCTATAATTTCTTTTGTGTAAAGCTGCTTTGCGAAAATGACAATTGTTAAAAGTGCTATACAAATAAAATGTACTTGAATTGAGTGCAAAATGCACAAATGTATCATTGTAAACAGGAGTCATTGAACCATAATAAAGGAGTGGAATACAACCAAGCATTATCCAACAGTCCAAAGAGTGGCACCTCTTAATATTTACATTGTTATTTACACTCTTAGAGTTTATTTGACTTGTTCCATTGTGGGACATTTTTTGGGTTTCACTGATTGATTTTTATAGATTCTGAGAAAGCTAGCATAATTAAGCATTTAAATAAAGCCTAAGGATTTGTTTTCCTTTCCACATAGGGTTATGTGGTATTTAGGCATAATGATATTGGATCATATGATTGTGGGAGCCACAAATTCCTCTCTGTGGACAAAGTGCCATCTCTGAAAGGAGAAATTAATCAGTTTTTGTAACACATTTGCCAGGATGGTTTAAAAACAAGTTATGATGTGTGCTTCTGTGTCTTGCAGGTGGTTTGGGCTGGAAACAAACCCGCACACAGGATCACAGGACTGGCTCTACACTGGAGGCTACTTTGATAGGAAATACACAAACTGTCCTGATATCTACTAATAAGAGACCAGCATTCCCTTCCTTTTTCCCATCGCTACAGCTTCACATCATATCTCACAGACACACACACACACACATTGTACAGGTTGTTCATTTGGAACTGATGCAGCAGCATTAGCTGGTTTTCCGTCTCCCAACCATGTATCATGCATCACACACTGCTGTAAACTGGTCTGTATTGTCAGGGACTTGAGCACTCATTTAAGTAATTTTTATATTACTGATGGCCGAAAGTGGAGGGCATGATCACAGCACTCAGACCTTTTTTATTTCTCAGTTTGGTGGGTTTTTGCTTTGAGAGCACGGATGTATTTTTTTTAGTAGCATATAAGGAAAGTATAGAAGAAGAAGAAGACAGAGTAATTATCTGCCATGATATCTCTGTGCCCTACGTCTTTTCATTTTACTGTTCCATGGCTGAACCTACAGCTCAGTCTGCATAATCACCACATACTTTCACACAGATACAAATTTGTTATTTTCATGAGCCATAACCCTGAAATTATATAATACATACCCATACTTGCAACTGGCCAATCAAAAGTTAATCTAATTACGATGTTACTAATAATGATAACAATAGTAGTAGTAATAATAATAATAATAATAGTTATAAAAATGCTCTGTGTGTGCATGCATGTATGATATTTCAGTTTAACTGATCAAACTTCACTTGGAGGTGCAATGTAATATCCCTTATGGTTTTTAGTTCTCGCGGGGGTGGAGATTTTTGAAGTTCAAACCTATAGCACATTATCACATAAAAGCTCACATTTTAAAAAAATGCAATTGTGTTGAAAAAATGATTGCTAAAAGATTTGCCTCTGTTGTCAAGTGGCAATTAGTGTTGTTATGCTCTGACATGATTAGAATTGTTAAAAAGAAAAGAAAAACTGCACTCAGTGTCATGCCTTAATAGAATTGATGTTGTGTTTTGTTAGCTGTTTCAAGTTCTTGGTGATTTGGTTTGACTCTATTTCACCACTATTCTATAATATGGCACATTCCTGGCAGTTGTCCTGTGCTACATATATGTCAGTTTAGAGCTCATCTTATTTAAACTTCTTGCATCATGATACATTCATTACCACGATTTCCACACTCGCACACCTTTAGTGAGAGCCGTCACAGTCTATGCAACTCATCAAAAATTTGAATTCCCTATACATTTTCTTGTAACTGTGTTTGGCCTGAAGCTAGAAAAACAGTCCATTGTTTAGTCTTACCGGAGAAAAGTGTGTAAAGACAGTATGGAATAGTAAAGTTGTAGCAACATCATCGTCATCTCCTTTTCAGTGCCCAAAGTTATCACTCTTTCTAAAATCTTATGTTCCTTTTCCTTAATCACTTAAACTCTAGCTATGATATGTGCAGGAGATAATCGTCACCGTGACATTTTCAAGGCACAGTGATGCTAGAATATCATGCGATTTATTTTAAATACCAAACTTTGTGTCCCTTCAGTGCCTGAGTTTGAATGAATTATACTTGACATTTTTATTGTTCAGTGTCATGAAGGTTTTAAAAAGTTCTTTAAAATAATGCCCTTTTTTGTCATCTATGTGCTTAACCAAATGTCACCTCCTTTACCTCTGTGATTAACAGTTTAAAATACTTAAAAGTCAGTGAGAATGTTGGCAGATTTTCACACGTCGTATGATGTACACTTGTACGATACATTACACTACTTGATTGCCTCTATTAAATTAGTTGCTCCTTTATTTAAATGTACATCTGATTATATGAAAATAGCAATATAAAAATAATACAGATTTTATTCGGCTTGGTGTGGATTCATTTTTGAAAGTTCAGTGTTTTGCTATTATACTTCACTGTACATCATATTTCTGTGTATAAAGGCGTCATTTATCACAAATGTTGCCTGTCTGTAGTAATCACAGCATAATATTTTGTGCAATTATTTATTTTTATATTATTGAAATACTTTCTGGGTGGAAAAAGAAATACTGAAACATTTTCCACTGGGGATAAATTTTGGATTTAATTTCCATTAAAAGTATAAGTATGCCACTCTGGTGGACTGAATTCTATTGACGTACTTTAGTTAAAGCCTGTTGTGGTTTGGAAATAAAATATATGTGATGGAAAACATGTCCCAGATTCATTGAGCCATCTTGCCACATGAATTATTATGCGACTATTAACTGACATGATAAATGATTATACGTTCCTTTATAGAAAGGTTATTTGTTATCCATGAAATGAGAAACTGTCTGGTTATCCATGCAATTATCCGGTCAATCAGTTTATGTGGCAGCAGCATAATGTTTAAAATAATACAGTTCTAGGTCAAGAGCTTTCCTTAGTGTTCATCAACTGACATTAGAGTGGGTGAAAAAAGTGATCTACTGTACATGACTGTCAGCCAGAATTCAGTTCAAGATATGAGTAAGAACTTTGTGTACAAGAGATGTGAGAGACACACTCCAAGCACATGGATGCATAGATGTCAGATTATGAGGTTCACAGGCACCTTGGAGCTTAAATACTAAAAATAATCAGACAAAATACCAAACACAAGTCAACAAAGACTGTAAAGCAGGACACTGTGACACATGCATTTCAAACCAAAGTACAAAAGTCTTGAATACAACTAGTCCACTCTATAAAGTGCAGCTCCTGACATGCCACTGGGTGGACGAGGGCAACCCTTAAAATATTTTGTTGCAAAGACACTGGCATGATCACTAAAGATAAGATATGTCAGTATCTGTCTGAGTTGGGCATGAAGTGAAGCTAAGTTGTCAAGTAAAGCAGGGCAAAGCTCTGGACATACAGCAGAACATTCATCATACAATGTGTGGTATAATTCAGGCACAACATGGCAGGGAGTAGAGCATAATTTTGGAATTATATGCCATAATTCTGGATTCAGTTAAAGCAAAACCGCACTCAGTCAAAGCAGAGCAAGCTCAGGTAAAACAGGCCTAACAAAAAACGTCTCTGAGTTAACAGGAACCATTTCTAGGCTTACAAGTCTAACGGAAAGCATTTCAGGACCAATGTTGGGCTACATGCCGAAGGGCTTATGGTATGGATCTTGCACTCCTGTGCACTCAGCATGGAGTTGGCATCTTGGTGCAGCCTTCTCCAGGTCTTCTCACAGTCCAGAGATATGCAGATTAACAGAGGCTAATTAGATCCATATGTTACACCAAATGTATAACCTTGTATAGTCAGTTTATGAAAGTCACAAGCATGAAGTGCTAATAAGAAAACATGAACAAACCAAACAGAACACAACAGAGCAATAACATAGATGCAAAAACCAAGACCTCAGACAATTGCAACAAATGTATTGTGGATTAAAATATCTGCAATCTAAAGAAATGTTTTCTCTTTCCAGCCACTGGGAACATATATGTACACCAGACATATATTCCAGGTATATTTCCCCATTAAGATATCATATCAATAATCCCTAATTAATCATAAGTAACAGGGTGCCAGGGGTGGTTGAGATTTGCCATGAGTTCCTGAAGGTTCTTAATGTTGATCTTGCATCGATAATGATATTGTATCCAAATAAAGTATTCATACGCCTAAACTTTTTGTCACATTTTGCTATGCTACAACCTCAAATGGAAAAGTGGCACATATCTGTGTAGAAATGGTTTTCAACATTTTTAACAGGCTCAAACAGGTTTTCTTCTAAGATTGGCATGTATTTGGCTCCATCCATCTTCCCATCAACTCTGACCAGCTTCTCTGTCCTGCAACATGATGCTGCCACCACCATGTTTCACTGTGGGGAGGGTGTGCTTAGGGCAGGGCCGGTTCTTGCCCCGTCAAATAAAAATTTTGAAATGTTGAGACAGCAACAATACTCACAAAATGAATTTATAGCAAGTTGATAAAATTATTTGCGGTATCGGAAAAATCCACCTAAAAAGGGACACTACACAATACGGTATTAGATTTCACAGGCTGCAGCGCGCTCCCCCCGCCGCATGATCTGAACGAGCCCAGTAAAAGTACTGTTACTTCAGTGAACTTTTACTGAAGTACAAGTAAAGTTACCCGTATAAGAATCTACTCAAGTAAAAGTAAAAAGTAGCTCATTAAAAGTTTACTCAGAGTAAAAGTTACTGAGTTACTTTTTTTTTTAACAGTCCAAAGACATGCAGGGTTAATTGGCGTTCCAAAAACTGTTGTATGTGCCTCTGATGGATTATCACCCTGACCAGCTGTCCATGTCCACCACATGTAAATCACTGTGAAATGATTTTTAGGAAGCAGGCTGGAGCAGATAGGGCTTAGCCATGGTAGCTAACAGTGCTGGGACTTGAATTGAAGTGCACTATTCTACAGAATGACAGAATTTTTTTTATTGTATACGCCCCTAGTGACGCATTTAAATAGACTGATGAATAAACCAATCAGATTAGACTTACAGACTGCGATCTGTCCTATCACGAGCGTCCCGGAAGTTCTTTCCCGGGGTTAACGGTCTAGTATGCAGAGAATCTCAGCGCGCGCGCACACATACACACGGCTAATTTAAAGGTACGATACTTATTATTCAAACTGCGCATTTGTATTATATTATAAATTGTTTTTTGACCAGAATATGTATGTGCTGTACCGGTAAACATGTATGTAGCTATAAAGTGTCTTCTAATAGCTCTGTTATATCACCGTTAGATGATTCTACAGAGGGGTTTAATAGGACTTTATTAGGACTGCTGATGTGACAACTCCGACTTCTAGTTCTGTGACTTCTAATCTAATCAGCCTCATGACGTACAGAGAAATAAACAGAACAAATGCTAGTTTTATAAAGCTAGCATGCTTACATACAAATTTTGCTGAGTAACTGTGCTGCCGCTAGCCTGTTAGCTAGTCTGCATTGGTGTGTTGCTGTGTCATCAAGCAGCTTTTTTTTTTATTATTCATGTTCATACTTCTAGTTTTATTTATACATTGTGTGTATGTGTGTCATTTTAATGGGCTTATGATATTCTAATAATGACAGATGATGTTATGGTTAAATTAATGTAATGTGTATGCTTAAGTGGGAATTTTATTGCTTGAATTATTTTTTATGAAAATAGTTTCATGGGCTTTTTCCCCCTGGTACTCAGTGTCTTTTGTTTATTCACGTAAAAAATGTTCTGTCAACAGCAAAGCAAGACAAAAATTTCTTTCTCTCTTACTGTGTTTTATCTTTTCTTAAATTATTTTTATTTTTTAAAGCTCTTCAGTTTTATCTCTGTTGTCTGTTTTGCAGGATGTCCTCAGGTGCACTCTTTCCCAGTCTGGTTTCGGGCTCTCGTAGCTCGTCCAGCAAATACCTGGTCGAGTTCCGAGCCGGTAAAATGACCCTGAAGGGCAGCACAGTGACTCCAGACAAGCGCAAAGGCACTGTCTACATCCAGCAGACAGATGACTCACTTATCCATTTCTGCTGGAAGGACAGAACCACTGGAAATGTGGATGATGTCAGTACTTGTTTAAATCACACACAATAATAGTGACCCATTTTTTGTTGTTGTCTGTCTAAGCTTCAGCAACAACTTCCATTAGTTTGTATTAAATCAGGTTAACAAGGTTTCTGGGGTGAAAAGTTACAGTACCAGACACAAGTTTGGATTTATTTTTATACATTTTAAAACATATGGTATAAGGTAATTAGTTAACAATTAAATAATTAACGGTCAGTTGTTATTTTATGAGCATCTGCCAAATGCCTAAATGACGAAGATCAGCCTTTCTGGAATAGTTCTTGCAAGAACAGTATTGTTAAGGGCATTTGCAAAATCCATCAAGCACCATGATGAAACTGGCTCTGATGAAGACCATCCCCGGAAAGCAACACCAAAACTTACCTCTGATGCAGAGGAGTTCATAAGAGCACCACAGTTTACATTATCTGTTATAAACCATAAATGGACAATAAATAGCAGTTGATCATCTCAACATCAACTGTTTGGATGAGATCATTGCATATTTAGGATGCCTTCGATACTGTTTTACAGTGTAGACAGAAATAAAAATCAGGAAGGACCACGGAATAATAAGGTGTAGCTGAACTTTTGACTCGTACCATACTGATGTCATGGCTGGGGTATGTACAGTATGCGTTTTCACCCAGTAAATAGGTAAATTTCACATGCATGAATAGATTAGGAAAAACCAGCCTAAAAACAAATAATGACATTCACAGTTGTAAACACCTGACTGTGGATTTAGTGCTATTTACTAATACTTCCTCCTGCTGCACCACATCAGGCTGACCATCAGATTAATAAGCATGTGTGATGAAGATGTGTAATCTTTTCAGATTTATATATATATAGAAACAAGACATTGGGCAACACACTGCAGTACAGCCACACCTATTGCTGTTTTCTTCTGCCTTGGCTGTTAGCAGCCACCCTAGCCCTTTTTATTTTATTTTTAGCTCTTATGAAACAGACAGGCTGAAAGATTTAGCTCCATATCGGTCACATTGCAATTCTGTCTCCATTAATGCACTTAACTAGCTTACTATACTTTTATTGCGTTTATTACATTATTAGCTAGCCGTTTTTTAGCTACAGCAGCTGGCTTTCTGGATAATCGAAACATGAGATTGGGCGTCACATTGTAGCTTTCCTTTCTCTTACCCACTGAGCTACGTAATGAATTTGATTTGCGTATCTACCTCTTGAACTGTGCTCAAGGAACCACTCTTGGGGATCATTTGTACCACCTGCCACCCAGCGTTATAACTTCTCCGAGTTGAACACAACCCTGTTTTCTCAGAACAAATGAACAGAATTTACAGTCCTTCTGCACCTTGGGTTTGTGCACATATTCTTGTACACAATTACAGATGTCTCTGTACCGTGATGAAATTATTTAGTAGTTCAGTGTAACTTCAGAGCGCTCTGATCAATAAAGTCTGTCTGTTCATCCATTAGTCGATTCACATATGCACATAATTGGATCACTAAATCGAAAAACTTCTGCAATGTGTTTTTATTTGCTGTGCATGTTGATCAGATCAGATTGTACCAGAATTACACTGTGTAGTTGACATGTGTCTCATGTGATTGCTGTTTTTACAGGATTTAATCATCTTCCCCGATGACTGTGAGTTTAAGAGGGTGAGCCAGTGCACCACTGGACGAGTGTATGTTCTTAAGTTCAAGGCTGGGTCCAAAAGGCTGTTCTTCTGGATGCAGGTGAGGAAAGTGAATCATACAGTAAACACAGAGTCTAGTAGGTCTGATGTTGAGACAACATAGTACAACACTCGAGGACAAGACCTGGTATTATCATCAATATATCTATTTAGTTTTTAAAAAAATATTCTGCTAGTGTTCGCCACTTGATGTGGCATTAATAATAAATTCCACGCTCTCAGTAAGCAGAGTTTTATTTATTTATCCTCTCTTCCAGTCAGCGAGCAAGCAGGATGTTGGCTTCTTGTTTTCAACTGCAGCCACTCAGCAGTGCTAACTAATTGATTGTCACAGTGTAGGAAACACATTCAGATTGTGCCTGGCTGTAAAACTGTTGTTGTTGCTTTGTTATAAATCTAAAGCAGAGATCAGAAAAAGCAACAGCTGTAACAACATTAACACATTCATTTGGCTTCTTAAAATGTGATTAAACACTCTCTAGTCATTTTGCCGTATGGAGTTCTTACAGGAACTTGGACATGGGTGTTTCCTCTCCAAATATATTCGTAGGCATGTTTATATTGGTGCAGCCAGACTAAACACTTATTTTGTTGACAGACAATTGTTGAGTGTTTTCAGTTGGAAGTAGCTACTTGGCTATATGCATGCATTCCTTTTATGATTTATTCAGTCATTTACCCTCAGTAAACACTTTATCCAGGTCAGGGGCCACAGGGGATCCCGAGGCTATGCCTAGAAGACACGGCATGAAGTAGGAGTTTTTGTCCTGGATAGGATGAGAGTTCACATTGCAGGGCAGCATGCACAGACAATTCCCACCTAAGAGGAATGTAGAAGACTACCTAGTAGCCTGTTTTTTGGACAATGGGAGGAAACTGGAGGACTCTGAGGAAATGCTTAGACAAGGAGAATGTGCACAAAAACTCCACACAAGACAGTAAGCCTAAGTTAACGTGGGATCAAATTGGGTACTATTAGGACATAATGCTTACTTGGCAACAATGAAATTTAAATAAAACCTGTACATGACTGATTGTAACCTGCATCATATCATATACTGAGAATGAAGAATCCAATAAGTGAATACATAAGCATAATATCTGTGAATATTAGAGGTTTTTAGCAAAAGTGTTGATTTAAAATAATTTAACAATTTTTATAAATACAAATTCAAGTACACACTTGCTTTACCCAGTTATGTTCTGAAATCTCTTGATATTTGTTATAAGCACTGCTGTCTATTAGAGATATACTGTCGTTAACTCATAAATGTATTATATTTAGCCATGATCGATCATGTTGGACCAAATCCATTCTGTGCTGAGAGCATGAGCTTCTGTGTGATGCAACAGAAACCCTGCTTTTGTTTTTTTTAGTGTAACATTATCAGAAGTTGCACATGTTAAAAGGAGTTTTTCCTCTAACTCTGCGAGTCAAACACAGATGAGCTACATTTAATTACTCATGATTAATTCAGTTGTGAAGCTGTTGAGTAAAACTAAGGTAGAAAAGTTTTGAGTTAAAATTTTTTTGTTGTTGTAATAATAAGGTGATTCCCATTCCTACTGCGTATTCACACTTGGTTACAGGAGCCGAAAACGGACAAAGACGATGAGTACTGTCGTAAAGTGAACGAGTATCTGAACAACCCTCCAATACCAGGTTCTATGGGCAGTGGTGGCAGCAGTGGTCATGAGCTGTCTGCCCTAGGAGGTGAGACTTAAAAAAAAAAAAAAAAACCTTGTTCCTCATTTCGGATGATTATACATTTCCTTGCCTAGCAGAGAACATTATGTGTAATAATGTCCTTTGCCCATGTAGAGTGTTTTACTGTTTGTGTGTATACTGCACACGATGGCAGTGATGATTTGTTTTGATTAGTTTGCATTCTGCCTAGGAGAAGGTGGCCTGCAAAACCTCCTGGGCAACATGAGCCATAATCAACTCATGCAGCTGATTGGACCAACAGGTCTTGGTGGGTTTAGTGTGTACTAATAGATCTCTATGTATGATCTTGGATTAAAAATTGTTTAGTGATTTATTCATTATTATTATTTTTATTGTTTTGGTTATAAATGTTTCTTCATTCCTACTGACATTATTGCTATAAACCAAAGCCACAAAACATTCTATGTCGGTGTTAAACCACTTACAGTACATTGATGTTAGCATGATTCCTTTCAAAAATGTGTGCCTGCGGCTCTGTCGCAGGTGGACTTGGTGCTCTTGCAGGTCCTGGTTTGGCCAGTCTGTTGGGGAGCGGTGGTCCAGCCAGTAGCAGTTCAACCTCCAGGTTCTTGTATTTTTAAAGACACTACTTGTGTACCAGTAATAAAGGGCGTTCAAGTCAAACTGGTTTTGTGCAGAATAACAGAACAATATTATCATAATATATCATAATTCCGTGAGAAGTGGAACGAAAATCATACATGATTCCAAAATTTTTTTACAAATAAATAACTGAAAAGTGGGGTGTGCGTAATTATTCAGCCCCCTTTGGTCTGAGTGCAGTGAGTTGCCCATAGACATTGCCTGATGAGTGCTAATGATTAAATAGAGTGTACCTGTGTGTAATCTAATGTCAGTACAA
>JAOTQY010000016.1:12932188-12944987 GCA_026413445.1 Dolichallabes microphthalmus | reverse complement strand
TCCCATCTCTAATCAACTTTTGAATCAAAGTACGCTGTTCTTCTGAACAATGTCTGGACAACCCATTTTACTCTGATATTCAGAGAGAAATGCACAGGACAACCTTATCTGCATTTATTCTTTAATAAGGGGAACTTGTTTGACATCTGTTTTTCACAGAATAATTTCCCTCTCTAATTGAACTCCACACTGATATTTTTTTGAACAGGCTACTATTTGTTTTTCTTCACTTACATTAAACTAATAATCCATTTAGCACATTTTTCATGTTGTGATTCAGACTAGAATCACAACATGTGCAGGGTGTCCAATGCATTTATGTGATTGAAATTAAAAGTTATTATATGGATATGGAGCTTTACTCATTTTTTTCAACACAATGCTATTATTTTGAACACCACTGTATTTGTGCCTCATTCCTGAGCAGAAACTTCTTGGCATAGACACAAAGTCTATATTTGCTTGCCCAAACTCACTCTGTTCTTTTCAACATCTCAGCCCTGTAGTCACTCAACTTAGCACAGCATATGTCCCCAAACCAGCCAGGGACTGGAGAGGATAAATTCTGATAGCTGTTTCTGTTTATAATCTGAAATACCCAATCAGAGTCGATCTTTTTAGAGGCGCTGCCCATAAATGTCACCTGTATGTTCTTAGGGGCAGGGTAGCGGTAAGTTATTCTCAAGGGCAACGGTTTATAAGTGTAGTGACATAGCAAAGAAATATACATTTATGACAATCCTGTTTATTTTGGAAATGAGAATAGTAGTTTTAGAAGCCATACAAACCAAGTTTAGATTAATACTATGTGCAAATCCTCAGAAAATCTGCACACAAGAATCATGCAAGCACACAGGTCTAGACATGCAGTAAGAAGGTAATATCATAGAATTATTACTGGGAACCAGGTGTTTCAGTGTTAAGTGTTTTTAGCATCATATAAGAACAATCAATTCTTTTTGTATCACATTTAAAATGTACCAGGGTTATATACCTAAAATGTAAAATAAAGGGTTATTGTTTAAAATATATATGTACAGTACTGTGTCTTGAGGCTCCCCTCACATCTTCTAATTTTGCTTCCAAAGAGCCAGACTCTCCTGTATGTTTTAATGTCATGCGGAACAGTTCTCCAGGCTTCCTGAAAGGATTTTCTTTTTAATATTAATCTATGAATTCATAAAAATAAAATAAAAAATCCAACTATACTGGCGATGCTGAATGCTTGGAACAGACGAGAGGGGAAATGAGGTTGTTGCATAACCAATTTTTTTTATTGTTTCTTTGGACAATTTGTAGCCTGTTGCAGTAAACCATTTGTTTTGATTTTTTCAAGTTAATCTACAGTACATACTTTAAAATGAAGAAATGAGGGGTGGCTGAAGACATCTGCACAGTACTATATCTCAAATTCAAAACAGGAAGAAATAATGGGGGGGGATTATCAGTACAGACATGTAATACTGTTTTATTTGTAAGAAACTGATGATGGCAAATACAGTTTAAAATGAAGTTCCACACACCCAAGTACACAAGATTTTGCACCATAGGACAATTTAAAATAAGAGATTTCTTTTAAAGGCGGGGGCAAGTACACAAGCTGCATCAAGCTCACAGTGTATAAATCATCTCTGTAGATGACCTTGAAGGAAGGAATGAAAAGATCAAGATTAGGAGAAGAGCACCAATGCAATTTGATTAATTCCTATTTTTAAACCCGGATACATTACACAGCATTTTACCATCATACAGCACGAACAAACTAGGAAAAACGTTACGCATGTCTTGTTGGCATTATAGCACTCTGTACTTTGGAGTGTCGTCAGGAATATTAAGAAACATGGCCCAAACTCTTAAACAGTGCACATTAGAATAATCTTAATGTGATGTCAAGGTTACTTCACTTTTGACCAACAAAAAACAAACAAAAACCTTTCAGCGAATGTAACTGTTTATTCGCTGATGTTGAAGGATCAGTCAAGGCATCTTCCCAGTAACAGTTGGGCAGTGTTGCATGAGCACAAATATTGGTGGTGTTTGACAGTGGGTACAACAGTGCCAAGAACTAAATGGGTAAACATCTGTTATATATATATAAAAAAAAAAAAGAAGCCAAAAACCAAATACATTCTAATAGCCAGGTAATAAAAGCAGAAGTGTTGTATTACTGCTACATGAGAATATACAGTTAGCACAGTGATCATGAAACATCAGGAAAAATATACCCTATTCCAAAAACTGACTATAAATTAATGGATGTGTTAGGATTTCTTTAAATTCAACTTTTTTTGCATCTGGAATGTAACCAACAATGTGGGTAAAAAAAAAAAAAAAAAGCTATTTAAAATCTATCACAGCATCTTCATAGATATGCCAATCTACATAAACATTAACTGATTTGAAAATATGCTTTACAGCCAAAAGTATGTGGAAACCAGCCAATCACACCCAAACTGATGCCATAACATTGGAAGCACAGAACTGACCTGATCTCAATCAATCCCTGCTCCACATTTGGGATGAACTGGAATGCCGGCTGTGTGCCAGCGTTTCTCACACACAATCTGCGTCTGATCTCATTAACGGTCCTTAGGCTGAATGGGCAAAACCCCCGAAGCCTCTCTCTACAATTTAGAGGGAAATCTTTTCAGAAGATTAGAGGCTACGATAACAGCAGGGGGGAGGGGTTTCCATCATTACTGTGATGGACTAACCTTTGACTGTGTAGTTGTCCTATTGGGCTTTGGTTAAAACCTAGTAACTTGCTTTTATGTAAAATTAGTTTTAAATCATTGAGGGATAGAGAGAAGACTAATAGTCTGTACCTTAAACAGTTTCAGTTATCTTGAGTAGGCGAAAAACACCAATGAAATAAACAGAAACGTTCAAATTTTAATTTAATTTGATTTAAACACTTGCCAATACAGAATGTGAATTCTACCAAGGCAGAGATTAAAACGTGTGAAATGTTAAAATGATACATTAAATATTAAGTAAAAAAAAAAAAATAATAATAATAAAAATCTATGCACTCAAAATGCAGAAATGGGGAATATTTGACTTGCTTGTTCTTAATTTGGCCTCCGAATCCACCACGGTAGTGGACAATGACAATGTTTTCCCCCCCAACAAACAAATTAAATGGTTGGGTCACATAAGATGCTTTTGTAACCATGTTATTAATATCAACATTAGAAAAACATCCCAAATGGCCACAGGGAAATACATACTGATTACAATCATGGCGGTTTGTGACCAATTTTGGAACGTTCATAAACAAAATCAGCCCTCTTTGCTGCAAAACTGACTTCCTAGACTGTGAGAAAGGTTTTCTGACACACACAAAGACAAACACAGACATCAGACTGGTCTCCCTCCACTCAGTCATTAAGGCACAGTCACAGGATCAAAGCTGGAGAAATGGTGACTGCTACAAGCCTTTCACAAAAATAATGACGTAGGGATAAAATGCAATGTAAACTGATGAAAATGTGTATTTTAAAAATAAAAAGTTCACTAATTCTCATCTGAACCAAATGCAAAAACTAAGATTTTGTGAAGGAAGTACATCTTTAAATATGGAAAATGTGACTATAGCATTATTATTATGAAACAGATGCCACCCAACAGAGGAAAAACCCCTCCCTATTCACACTGTGGCAAAAGAAAAAAACTGTGAAAGGATGAATATCAAACAATGAATAAATTTGTAAGTTCCCCTGATGTCGCAGAAACTTTACATGATACTGAATGTTAGAGACGAAATGC
The DNA here is from genome assembly GCA_026413445.1 of Dolichallabes microphthalmus. Classification (NCBI taxonomy): domain Eukaryota; kingdom Metazoa; phylum Chordata; class Actinopteri; order Siluriformes; family Clariidae; genus Dolichallabes; species Dolichallabes microphthalmus. Next base: position 12,941,219 of record JAOTQY010000016.1, on the reverse strand, counting down.
TCCAACTCTCCTGAGCCCAGCAAGATCAGCTGAAGAGCCATGTTGTGCTCTTCTCTAAGAAGGCATCAGAGGAGGTTCTTCTAATGTAGCTACTTTAACTCTGTATTCAACCCGAATTACTTTGCATACAGCGTTCATTGTGTCCAAAATGCGTAACATGGTCCGAGACAGCAGGAGGGAGTGAATGTGTAGAGATGAGGGAGGAGACAAGGACATGACTGGATCTAGTTATAGGCATTAGAACTCCTCCTGGTCCTCTGCTTCAGCATCTGGTATGACAAATCCCTCCTACAGGAGTGATGGAAGAAAAGAGAAACAGAGAGAGGGGGGAAAAATCATCAGTTATGGGTCAGAAGATAATTTAATATTTAAAAAAAAAAGAAAACTAAAACTTAAGGTCAGGTCAGCCAGTTGCAGCTCAGATAAATTCAGCTCCTAAGACAAAAACAATTTATTTACATCAATACTTAAAACTAATTACAAATAAAAATGGTATTCATTTTTGCTGACAACCATGAAAGGTGCACTCATCTAAATTCCATGCCTCTCCCAAGCCTTTTATCCCTAATTTGATCACTTGCCAATTGATTCGCCCGCGTCACATGCAGCCAACCTCGCCATCTTATCGAACAGCTGCATCATCAAATGCTGCACACAGGGCTGAGGAAACCACTATCTGCTCTTTTACACATACTACATGAGCTCACACACACTGACAGAGTACGCCGTCCCTTCCACATAGAGAACATGGCCAAGTTTGATATTTCGATTCTGAGTCACAGATCACTGCAGCGGTGTCTGAAAAAAGTTGAGATCTCCTGACTGCGGTTGAACATCTTTATGACGCACAATTTTTAATTGGCAAAAAATTTCCATCAGTTAGTTCCAATGTAAACCATTTTAAAGCTTTATGTCAGTCCCAAAAATAAGTTTGCTGGAGAAGGGAATGAAATGCATACATAAATAAGATAGAATAATCAGTGTTAAACAATAAGCATAAACCTCAATAGTTGTGAAGCATTAAAATGGTTTTCATGCTTTTTTGACCATTTTGCAAAAAAACAATGTTGCTTTAAAAGCACTGTCACATTTGCATTTACAATGTAGCTCCTAAAATACACCCAGAGTCACAGCTGTGACTGTATTAGTCTCATCACATACTGTTCTGTACTTACATCTGTGGCATAGAGAATATCCACAATCCTCTGCAGGGTGGGGTCTCCCTCACTCTCCTTCTCCTGACAGATCAGCTCAATATTTCTCAATTTGCCAAAGTAAAAGTCTCGCTCCTTCTCCATGTCCTGGATTGTGGATTTTAGAATATTCACCTGAGAAAAAGGAGACATACGGAACTTCAACACAATGTTAATTCGAATGTTACAGTGCCCCTATTATGCCATTTTAAAGGTTGCTAATATTGCTTTGAGTCTCTTAAAACAGGTTTACATGTATGCAAGATCAAAAAACACTTTAGTTTACTCCAAAAATATATTTAATTTTACCCCATTTCTAAATGATTCGTAAACGACTCGTGTGAAGTAGTTTGAAGAATCAGTCTGTCTAAACCCCTCCTTTCCGTGAGCCCTCACTGCTGTGATTGGTCAGATGTTGCGGTCCTTTACGATTGGTCTACAGCTACAGCGTGTGTCGGAAAACGAAACGCCCATTACCATAACTGAATGCCAGCTCTGGAGACCTGTCAATACATAGAAAAGATGGCCTCGGTTTTACCCTTTCAATTCGAGCCGGAGTCTGACGATGAAACGGTTGAAGTGGACTGTTTTGCAAGCTGACTGGAGAAGGACGTTTCTCAGTGGTAAGCGCAGGATACAGCGTCTTCTTGACATGATGTAACGTTAATCCACGTGGAAATGGTACTGTTTGTGGGCGGGCAAGTTGTTAACGACTCGTTTAGGCGAATGTGAGCCGACTTTTTTTTTTTATAGACAAAAACTTAATTTATCGTGCACTGTCAGCATCACAACTTTGCAGATAGTTTACGTTCACATACAGCTACATGACACTGCATAAAAGATCATATTTGAAAATGCATAATAGGGGCACTTTAATTGGAAGCTTTGTTCTTTAGAAAGGAATGCATACATATAATGAGTAAGAAAGCATGTGAATAAAATGTCCCTCATGCTTTTGTCTTTTTTTTGCTCTGATGTCACTATTCTTATATGATTTGTCATATTTGTTTGGGTTCTGTGCAATATTATGACTATTGTTAACAATTAGATATTCAGTTGGTTTGTTTAAACAGTTTGTCATTTTCTGTTGAGAACATCGAACAGCGAGTTCTCTCCACTACTGCCAGTCTCTTGCAAGTGTTTAGGCTTCCCCCAAAATGCATCGACAAGACATTCGTCACCAGGTGTTTTGCAGTCGACCTCTGGCGCCTTTAACTCCTGGGGGAGGAAACCCAGCTCTTTCACTGAACTATGTATTTTCATTGAAAGTTCCAATAGTAAGGACCAGTCACAGACAGTGGTGAAGAAAAACCATCATCCTGATGATACTAGCCGACATTTTTCATGCGCACATAAGTTGGCGTAAACATTCTCGGAGAATGTTTGCGATCCACTGTAAATTTATAGAATTGGTCACTAGGAATAATGCCAAATACTGTTGAATGCCTTTTTCAAAGTCATTGAATTCGATGGAGTGCCGTTGTCGTTATTTAACATACTGATCAGTGATTATATGTGGTGGGAAAATCTCATCGAAGCACGCAGAAGTTGCTGTAGCAAGACCACACACAAGATTTTACCAGGCACTAAAACAATTGTGATAGCTTGCCATTTTGTGCAATGGGAGATGTTGTATTTTTTAGGAAATTGGACAACAGTACCCTTTCAGTAAGTTCTGGGATGTCAACCTTCCATTATTATCATAGGGTAACAAGTAGTTTGGGTAAAATGATTTATGAATAAAATGTATTGTTGGTTTAATTCTAACACAGGTACTCAAAACCACCTCTTGTACAAGTTCTGCCCGTTCATCATCGCCACCAGTGCCTGGCCTCCGTGCAGAAGTGGGAGTCATCTTGGGTGCTACCTTGGCAACGGCTGCCCTTTGTGGTGCTGAAATAAACAAACCAACAATTATATAAATTGCCAATATTTGCCTCTTTATTTAACTGTGGTACAGCATGGAGTACATTGTGGGAACATAGACATTAAAAAAAATGTATTAGGTTGTGCGGGTGGATTCTTATGTAGCAAAAATACTGAAATTAGATGATTTATATTTTATACAATTACAGTAGCTGGATATCTTATATTCTGTACAAGTGCAACCATTTTTTCTGCAAAAATATGAACAAATATAAAAACGTCAACAAAAAAAAAAGCTTAAAATCTATCACCACTACATGCGCAATTATATTTCTGTCAAACAGTCAGGAGAAAATATCACAATGTGGTAAGAGTCCTTCATTGAGCGCTGCAAAACTTCATGCAAACACTTGTAAAAATTTATAGACTAAACCATTACCAACTGATTGATCCAAGCACTGACAGTATAAGAATGTAAAGAACTTGACGAGTTACAAGTCAAAGCATGTTAAAGTTCAACCAAAGCAACCAACCTGCATTCATGATCTTCTTAGGCTTGTTCAGAACAGGCATGGGTGGGTTGGGCACGGCCATTGTGTCCTGCCCTTGGCGTGCCTCCACTGGGTCATACTCTTTGCCGTCATAATTGGCATCAAAAAACTTCTTAAACCACTGCACAAACTCAAAGTTGTCCTGGAACTTGCCTTTTATCAACTTGTCAACAGGGATGATCTAAGACAAAGAGGTGATAAAAAAGGGAATTAACCATGAGGGAAACTACAAACGTACAGACCAGACTAGTTCAATGAACGAGTATAGGCCGATGGTGGTGGTGTGGTGGCCAGAAAGTGACAAAATACACTTTTATTTCTGTCACAAGTAAGTTCGTTCACACTTATCTGATACGAAATTGGGATCTGGGCAATTTGGAGACCAGGTCAACACTTTGAACTCTGCCTGCTGGGACTTCATGCGTGGTAGGCTGTGGTGCGCGCTGGTGTTCTAATTCAATTCAATTTTATATTTTAAAAATATCATGTGGCATGTAGTATTAGTTACTCGAACGTTCTGCAAGACAAGCAAAATTTTTAAATACATTTTTGCTTTGTTAAACGAGCAAGCGATTTTTGTTTTGAAGCCAAGCATCACGTGATCACAACTGAGCCAAGGGTTCTTCTCACTCTCTCGCTGCGGAATTGAGGGTAATCGTCGCCCTTGCTTGGTCTCAGTGCACGTGCGCCACTTATATAGTTAACATCCATGTGCGCATGTACTGTTCATTATAACACTGTGAACGTGTGCACGCGTAAAGCATCTTTTTGTGTGTTTTATAAAGAGTTTCCTTGTTAAAGAATCCTGTTTCTCTGTCAAAAAGCACTAACTCTGTTACTATGTGCGGGCGCGAGTGTCATTAGAGTGTGTCTTTTATTTTTAGTTTATATTTTGTATTTCTTTTTTTGAGTTGTGGAACGAATAATCTGAGTTTTCATTATTTCTTATAACAAATGTTATTCAGTTCATCTGATGATGGTGTTAATGTTACAGCTGATCAATGTATAGTAAACAAGTACAAATTGGAGATTACTACCAATTAAATTAATAAAATAAACGGCATGAACCAGGCACTAGTCTGAAGGCTACTCACTTTGTCAACACCCATTCTCTTGAATCCAGCTTGCAAGATCTTAAAATTGTGAATGTATTCATGCTCTAATTTTGCTGAAAATTTGACTTTCTTCAAAGGCACACAGCCGGGAAAGAGCATGTCCATAAACTGACAATATGCAGCACCTGTAAAGCAAAAATAATGAAGCTATTTAAAACAAATTGATGCTTAAACTGTATGTGCAACAAACAATAAAATAAAACCGAGTAGCCTGGGCAGATAAAAAATGGCTTTTTATGCAAGATGATATGCTATGTTTATAACAATGATTATAAAATAGTAAAGCATTAATTACAATGAGTCCAATAAGTGTAATGTGTTTTCTATACATTATATAAAATGATCAAGCAATACATTCTTTTAATGACGCATATTATGAATGTCCTTAGTTATTCTGAATGTCATTGTCACCATATTGCCTTAACAAGCTGCCTCACCTGAACACAGCAGCTCGATCTTTGTGAAATTCATCTGTAAAGACTCGTTGATCCATGCAAGCATATCATGGCGACTCAGGTTGTCGCTTGTCACTGAAGTGGAGTATACGTTTACAGCCATGTCCTATAATTACACAGAGGCACAGAAGCTGACATTAAACAAACCTATACAACATAATATCTAATCAGTACCTGTGACACCAAGGCCTTGTGTTGAACTGCAAGCATAATGTTACTGGAAAAAAACAGGAGAAATTGAATCACTTCCCGAGAGGTGTGGCTCAAAGTTTAAAGGTAGCATAACCCATGATTCAGACTATTGACTCACTCATTTAATTATTATAAGCTTGTTATAGACTCGTGCCTTTTTTGGCGCGAGTGTATAAAACATGTCTAAGCGGTGGCTCAGGTGTTACAGCTCTGCGCTACTGCTCACAAGTATGCAGGTTTCAGCACTGCAACTCTGCCACTGCTGGGCTCTTGAAGCATGAGAGATGTGGTTTGATTCTGTATCTTAATTTATTTCCTTTTAAAAACAGGAAGTCATTGAACATGCATGTTAATAGACTTGGTTGATTTCCAGAACACCCAACAGTGTCTCAGATATGCCACAGCTCCTGTTAAATCTGAACAGTAGCTTAGCTTAGCAAACTGGACAAATAAGAGGCCAGAAGCTGCTAATAGGTTAGCTGTATCCTAGGTCATAGACTTTCAGCTACCTCAGGTTGGTCACAGGCCATGAAATTTTTCTTGCGTGCAGGATTGACAGCATTAAGAGAGTGTGCCCACTGTAGAGATGTCCAAACACTAATTATTTAGAGACTTGGAGTTTGGAAATGAGCATCAGCATTACGGTGAAATGATTAATCGATGTGGTCGACTAAAATAGATAAACAAATTAGTTGGCAAACAATTTTATTTGTCAATTATGTGATGACATCCATTGTCAATGATGGTTGACAAACAGTGAATGATCTGTGAAGTAACAGCAACAAGGCAAACACATTCAAGATCAAAGTGTGGAAACATTTCACTTTTAACTCAATCAAAACAGTAACTAGAATCAGAGGGAAAGACTTTGTGCTAGTGGAGGCGTGTCCATGGCAAAGCATGACATTGCTTTGTGAGTTCAGGTAAGTGGAAAATAACACGGGAGAGAATATACATGTAACTACACTGTGTTGCTGTGAGTCGGGTTTTTATTTCCGGTTCTCACAAATTAACCTTTTTAAGTGAAATTCACACATTTGAGATCTGTGTGCGCGTTCTCCCTCTCAAACACTGTTGTACTCTCCACTTTTTCAGCTCACAGCCACACACACTATTAGTTATATATTCATTGCAACTACTTTGTTTTCCATTGGATTGGAATTAGAGTCTTCAGAAATGTTCATTTAAAGCTTTTTTTTTTATTTATTAATGATGCATCTTAATTAGCTTGCTTGTTAGTTACTACGTACACAAAACAACCTCAAGCCAAAGGTAAAAGGTGATAGCTGAATAAGAGTTAGAGTAATTGTGTCATTTGTAACAATTAATCAATTACCAAAATAGTCATTTGATACAGCCCTAGTCGGCATGCATTTATGTTTAGATTTTTCAGAAGGAATTAAAGGCATATGGTGTATGAGCTGTACAGTGATATGTCCTGCCGAGATTATTTACAAGTACATGATAGATCAACATTTGATTTTTTGTGTGCACAATTTGCCTTGAAGTTGAAACAAAAATTTGTCCATATTGCCTTCACCCCACAGATCGCCTCATACAAAAAGCCCTAAGACACAAATGTCAGTCAGTCAGTCAAGACACAAATGTCATGGGTTATAATCATGTGCTCCGAGTCTCTTTGGATTAAACCTTGTGTCACAGTGACTGTGTGCTGAGGCAGTTACAGGCCACGCTGCTGACTCCTGCTCTGGGCCACAGGACTCTGCTGCTCCTCACAGTTAACCGTTTACTGCATCGACCGTGTTAATATAATCGCTTACATGTCTCTAATGCGCATTATATTTTGCAATATTTGTGTTCCTCTTCGTTCTACTGGTGCGAAGCTGTGAACGCTAACCTTTCCTGTTTCCCAGCAGCAAATCACACCTACGTGGTTTACGACATAACACTAGAAATACAGACGTGACTGAGAACATAATCACGACCATCGGCAAAACAGTCTACTTACTGTTCAAATGATTCGCTAAATTAACGAGACTGTTAAATCGTGTTAAATTTAACAGCGTTTTGTCGACCAAAGACCCGACACATCTACCTACCCGGAAAAAGGGAAGTAACGTTAGCACAGACGGCTAACATACAGAAGCTAACTGAACAGCCTGGCTAAACTGCGTTAGCTAATCGTATGTGAATAACGGAGCTACCGGTTAGCTCACCCGACTAGCAAGCCTCATATTCCTGCTTCACCATTTATCAAGTATACAGTTAAACAAGTTCACTAATCAAACGAAGCGACATCGGGCAACTAATACAAGGTTTGTTAATAAAAGCGACGCGTATAATTAGATAATACAACACGCACGCGCTGATTATTCCGATTTGATATAACCGCTTTGTTTCATTCCAGCGCGAGCAGCTAGCAACGGCAACTTCCTACACGGACCCGTCTACACGTTCAGTCACACTCTCCCACAGTCCAGAACAGAAACCTTCTTACAAATGTATATAAAATAGCTGATATAATCATATAAAGCACGTTTCTAATTAACACGAGATCATATTATAAGCTCAGTACTGTATTTATTACCTCCTCTTTGCCGGCGCTCCCTTTTCTGTGAATCTGCGTCGGTTTGTTCAGACAGATGCTGACGTCATGGCGTAACAGTGTGAACCGGAAGTTATGTGGAAAGACGGCCCCGTGGAGAAAAGCGCGCGTGCCAAATTAAAAGACCTTATTAACAACCCCACGGTGACAGTCTTGCCAACGTAGGGACTTTATCGCTAGATTTAACGACTTTTCAGACCCGCTTGACGACTTTTTTTTTCTTTTCAAAAAAGCGCCTAGTGACAAATCTAGCGACTTTTGGACAAACCTTGGATTATCCACTATGAGTCAGATTTTCCTAATCATTCCTGAATATCATACCCTGTGTGAGAGAATAAGTAAAGCATTCTGTGCAAAAATTATGTCTATTTTAAATTTACTTGTAAATATAACTGATTTCACAACACATATGCTGTCTTTAACTTACCTACAGTAGTGATTTTGTCCAACGCAGTAATAAATCCGGATTCCGGAATTATTTCATTGCAGAGGATGTAACTGCTGGATAATAAGTTCCGTTGTGTTGTCTGACAGAAATTATGTAACGTAATTGATCATTTTAGATTGGACCCGTGAGGAAGGATCAGGGAAAACACGCTGAATGCAAATACGACGTAATTACGTAATCAATATGCAAATTTACGCATGACGTCATCTAGCGACATTCCAAGCAGACTTTAGCTCCTTCCCATTGAAAATAATAGACAACACTACCCGCGGAATCAAAATAGCTCTGTGGATCTCCTTAAAGATCTCACATACTCACCTTATAAGCCTCTTTATCCTGCGTACATCCACCGCAGGGCACACATACACACACTCATTCATACACTACGGGCAATTTGGGAACTCCAATTAGAGCTGTAATTGGGCCTTAAAAGTTAAGCCTGACAGATTTCGGCCCGAGCCCGACAAGTACATTTTGATTGACAGCCCGACATTATTCAAATGTGCAGCCATGGGCGTCGCTAGGCCATTTGTAGAGGGGTTTTAGTAACATTTGTACTCAGCCCCATTAAAAATTCTCCATAAACTTCACACAAATTGGTGATCGTCCCCTTTAAATTTGATATGAAAGTGTCGGCAGACTTCG